>QVIE01002475.1:0-32613 GCA_013387415.1 Panellus pusillus
CAGAAAATCACCTGACTCTCCTTGAGCTGTTCCTTCGGATCGCTTCTCCGAGTCATCGTGTCTTGGGAACCCACGGATAATCGGCTCAGCCTTTCAGTTTGCAACACCCGGTGCCAGGGCATGTTCCAGATCTCCTCTACTTATCCAGGCGCCCAGCCGCCGCGCCACGACTTCGAAGAATTTCAAGGTGCATCACTTGCCTCAGTTTTTACTGGCTTTTTTTCCCGCGCTTCCTTTGCACTACATAGCAGGACCTCTCCGAGTACATTGCAAGAAGAATTTACATCGCTTCAACTAACCTGACCAGGCAACTAGACGCCGGCGCCTCCAGTAACACTCTTGCTCCAACTTTCTACAGAGTGTCAGCTGCCTAGGCCCTGACGACAAGTTCCCATTACATCGGTGTATGTCCTTCCCTGGGACGGTTTTTACATGCACCTCATGGACTAGTCCGACATGGTCTGCCCGCTGCTGGGTATAGACTTGGCCTGGCAAGATTATTCCCACCTCTTCGTATCTCCGGCACATTCGGGCCGGTAAAATAGTTTCGGCTCAAGAATTGCTTCTTCACGTTACGCTCGAGAATATCAAGGTGCGCATTCAGCGGCACCGCTGTCTCACTGCTCTGAAGAGTTACCCCAGCCGGTTACCGCAAAACCAATACAAATTCTCCGGATGATGAAGGTTCGTTTCTCAGCCGTGAAACTGGATCAATCATCTGAGTAAAGACGATGCAGCGATTTATAACGTTTTGCTTCATAACTGAATGTTTTCTTTTGACTTGGTGAGGCGAACGTCTCTGGAAGTCTGATAGACATCGATTAGACACATCTGACATTTCCACCTGAAATTCTATGCCGTCAGACCTAGATAATGGACCGTGAGTGTTTGGAGGAAGACGCCGGAACTCCTTCCCTTCGACAACATCGAAGGGCTGGTCATCTGCCACCATCCACTCGGTAAGAAGCCTGTTAAATGTCTCCCGCTCGAATGGTGCCTAAAATTAAGGAACTGAGTAATAAAAACGAACTCAAGCGATGGAACATACACTGTCGGCAGTCTGCTTCCGGAAAGCAGCCAGGATGCTGTTCGATGCCGCCTCCAATTTACCGAGATATGTCGTTGCTGCCGTGGAATCGAGTTTCTTCTTGCCGGATGCAATGTCGATCTCCTCGGCAGTAGGAGGCCCCGAATTTCCTTTCAAGATGTTGTAGAGTCGGTACATGGGCGGAACGTGACGTTGAAGGTGCCCGACAAGCCCTATGGAAATGAATCATAGTAGTAAAGGGCGCATGTAAGTGAGACATACCATTAACACTATACTTCTGTGACCGTTTGACGGTGATGATTCTCCCCGATCCATGGAGGCACTTGTAGTGCTTGTCGCCGTCATCGCCGGCGACACCATCTCGGTTCAGATCCGAAAGGGCGTAGAACAGATAGATAGGGTTGCGCGTTCTCTCGGCCGTCTTGTGACACAGTCAGAACTAAGAATGATGGAAACAGATGGTAGTAAACACGCACCGAGCGATCGCCGATACTTCCCTCAGTACGAGGTCGCTTTGAGGCGGGAGCATCCGAACTCTCGGGAACGGGTGACGAAGACCTCTGTCGGCGCTTACCCTTGGATTTCTCCGAAGGCTTGCTGTTTTTGCGGTACGGGGCTTGCCATGCTTGCGAGAACCACGCTCCGGCATGGTTTTGGAAGGGAGTATCGCAGCGATCTACCCCGAGTATGCGGTTAGAGCGGAGCTGATTGCGAAAAATGGCGCGACGTACCTCTTCCATTGACACATCGTTTATGTCAGTGTCCGACCCGGATGATTCGACTTGCGACGGCGTGCCATGGAAGCTGTCATCGTCGCTATCCTCTACGTCCAAAACATCGAACGAATTCTTT
The DNA here is from genome assembly GCA_013387415.1 of Panellus pusillus. Lineage (NCBI taxonomy): Eukaryota > Fungi > Basidiomycota > Agaricomycetes > Agaricales > Mycenaceae > Panellus > Panellus pusillus. The sequence continues at coordinate 1,901 of QVIE01002475.1, forward strand.
GAGGAGATGGATTTTCGGGGGGCAGGCGCTGCGCGAGAGCGGCGGGATTTGGCTGGAATAAAATTCCCATCCTCATCCTCCTGCTCGGCTTGAATGTATCTGGCCATTTGTGCACCGCGGGTACGATGACCGCGGCCTAAAATTGTTAGCATGGAATGTCATTACGAACGCAATAAAGCATGTTCGCACCTTCCCGCTCCACAGCCGCAGAGCCTTCGATTGGTTCACGGTCGTCGGGATCATTGAACCAGGTGATAGCACTGGCTGGGAGTAGCTTGCCGTCGGGGCCAATTGCACACTGGTCGGTCGAGTCGTTCATACTATCTCGAGGGAGGATCTGGATGAAGTATCGAAGGGCAGGTCAATATTTAATGAATGAATTCCCAAGCGTCCGCAGCGCCATTGTACGCGTCAAACGGTACGCAAACGTAGAAATAGCCAATCGGAATTTTCGTAGCAATTTTGACGCCATCCGCAATGGACTCATGACAGAGAGATTTGCACATTTGAGACGGTCATCGGCACTCTTGAGGCAGCCCAGAAGCCAAGTGTTGGATTGTCAGGTAATGATTATTGAGGACGTAGGTCCAACGGAGCCCAGGCTGCCCAAAGAGATGGTGAACGCTCATCGCCGTTGCGGACAAAGCGTGTCAGGTGGCATCACAGTTATGGCATCAGGCCCATAAATGGTACCGTACACACTTACTCGTGTTTCAGGCACCCGTGACTTACAACAAACACAGATAAAAACTGAATCTGAAAGGTGCCGTCTACGGGCCGTCAAAACCGTCCGATGGACGGGTACATACGGCATTATTGCCGCCTGTACCCGTCCCGTCAAATCAGAGCATCCAGGGCTCTAACGGGACGGGGCCGTCCCCGTTTACGGGCGGCCGTCAACCCGTCAAAGACGGGACGGTGGCCATCCCTAAACGGTTGTCGTAGCGGCGCGAACCAAATCTCGAAGGGCTGGATCGCCTGATTGGAAGGTTATTACGAGACGTGAGGGAGAAGCACGTAATACGGCACCTAGAACCGCGTCCAAAGTGAGGCCTGGGTTTTCTGGATCGAACGCCAAGAGGAGAGCGGACTCCGTGGGAGACAACTCGATGTCCTCGTTCGAAAATGTTGGGCTGGGAGTTCGCAAGTCGGGAAGCGAGTCGGAGGATGGGCAGGTTGGAACCGGAGTCGACAGTTCCATGAACCATGTTGGTTGTGGCCGAAGGTTGAGAGGGCACGACTGCGGACGGCTGGGGGTTTGAATTATGTTCGGGTATGCTGTGAGGGACATAGCGAGGGAGAGGCGCGAAGGAGAGGGTGTAGAGGACGAAATCTTGGCGAGATAGTGGTGGTGATAAAGGAAAGTGAAGAGGGACGCTCCAGGCGATAATTCTTCAGAGTGATGGGGTTGGATTTTAAACGATTAAAGTTGCTGGTTGTGTATACCCATTCTAATGGGGTTGAGAAACAGAATCTGATGAATCAATCGAACCTCTGTTTGATAGAAATGGAATCGTCGTTCAACCTTTTGGAATTTGTCCACTGCGCCAAAATGTGCGGAGCATTCCGGAGCGCCTTCTTGGTAAGCCACTCATCGTCTTCTGCACCAAAGCCTTGCCAGCGTACCTTGAACTGCTGGATCCTTCGTCCACGAATCTTTCTAAACCGTTCAGCGATAATTTCTTGAATCTCCACCTCAGGTTTGGCGTCGAAGTCGTCACGCTTCAAGTTCTTTGATGGTCGATCCCCGAAGTCGTCCGGCGACTTAGAGTACGGTTCAAGATGCGCAATATTGATGATCGGGTGGATCCCGTACGAAACGGGTAAACGCAACTGATAAGTTACTGGACTGATCTTGCGGGAAATCTCAAATGGACCGTCGTACCTCATGAGTAATTTTTTACCGCGACCCTTTTCGTCTCGAAGCAGGTTGAGAGTATGAGGATTGAGCACAACTTGATCTCCTTCCTCAAATTCCGTTGCAAGTCGGCCATTGTTGTAAGCACGGCGTTGGAAAACTTGTGCCAGTAACAAGGCTTCCTTTGCGCGCGTCCGCGCAGCTTCAAATTGATCTACAAATTGTTGTGCCTTCTCATTGATGATCAATTTATCTGAGTCGGCGAAATTATTGACCATATCATGTACCTCTCCTCCCCCAGTTTCGGCGACGGGTCGGACCACAGCCTCCCAGGGACAATCATCGAGGCATTTGTAATAGGTTCATAGCCACGTAATAGATAAGCTGGGCTGAATCCAGTACTGGAATGAGTCGTACTGTTGTAAGACAGAGCCAGAGCATCCAGATACCCAGACCAGTCATCGCGAGAAGGCCCAACGTAGGCGCGCAGCGCAATTTCAAGAATTTGATTCAACACCTCTGTCTGACCGTCAGCTTGAGGATGATAAGCCGTAGTAAGGGCACGTCGCATACCCATTAGACGGCAGATCTCACCCCAAAAATCATGTCGCCATCGCGTATCACGATCGCTGATGACCTGACGAGGAAGGCCAAAATGAGAAACCACATGTTTGAAGAAAAGCTTAGCTGTATCGACCTCCGATATGTTAGTATGGCAAGGAACGAACAGGGCATACTTTGTTAGCTTATCACAGATAACCAATATATTGTCAAATCCGTCTGAATTAGGCAGCTCAGGAATGAAGTCCATCGTAACTACCTCAAACGGGCGGGACGGAATTGGAATCGGTTGCAAGAGACCGACTGCAGGATGCCGACGGGGCTTGGTTTTCTGGCAGATATCACATGTTGAAGTATAACGTTTCAAATCCCGGGACATCCTCGGCCAGTAATATGTTGATGCCAGCCGGTTGTAAGATCGATGATAACCAGCGTGCGCTGCCTCGGTCGGGCTGTCGTGAATTTCACTGATGACCAAATTACGCAACTTATGAGGCACACATAAACGATTGACACCTTGCCAGTCCTCAAAGAAGATCAACCCATTATCGTTGTAGTGGTACTGTGGGTAGGCAGATTTGGACCAGTCCTTTTCTGCCTTCCAACTCTCCAAAACCTTCGAAAAATGCGGGTCGGAATGGTAGGCGGCAGCCCACGTCTTTATCTCGTCATCTGAGATGCCAACAAGGACAGAGAAATTCCGCGCGGAAACGTAAGAACTCATCAATGATTCCTGCGCATCAACCGGGATATTGCCAAAACTCACCATGTCAGCGTCGGCACAATCCTCCTCCGATTGTATAAATCGGCTAGCTACCGTCAGAAGTTTCTCCTCGAAATGTTTACCGAGATCCTCGTACATATTTTTCAAAGGATCATCGGGGGAGACTTCGACAGTAGCAATGTGTTCTGTGGTAGGAGTTTCTTGAAGCGGTACGCGGCGCCGTAGTCGTGATACTGGGTCCACATTTGTGATACGGGGATATACGATTAACGGCCCGGGGCCCAGTACTTACTTGATTCTTACTGTATATTGCTTACTTTAGTTTTTACGTAATCAATCTAACTCTTACTCTGCTCGTCCCATGTCTGAACCCACTTAAACGAGCAGCGTGAACCCCAAGGCTCGCGCCTTACGCCCCCCTGCATGCCTAAGCACGCGTATAACTGCTTCCCCGGCTTCAGGGTTACGAGCAAACTCTCGTCCGCGCCCGTCTCGACAACGACCGCGGACACCCACTCGCATCTTGATGAGCGCCTCTCGGCAGCTCTCTCGATTCCTCGTTACCCTATCTGAGCGCCTAGCGGCAGCTCTAGTGGTAGCAACCCTCTGTATTCGAGCGCCTCACGGCTGCTCCAGAGGTTTCTATCTTTCTATCTTTCTATCTACTTCTTTTATCTACTTCACTTCAGCTTACGAAGCCTACGAAATCGACACGCATCACAATGGAGCCCACCGCGAGGGGCTTCGTTCCGAGCTGAATTGCGTACCATCTACCTACACGGCGAGAGCGGGCTAGAGGTTCCGCGCGAACAAGGCCCGCCCACGTATACGTCGCCGTTGACGGGGATCACTCAGCTACGGAATCCCCCTTGCTCCGCGACGTCGCTTGAGGTCTAGCGTCCGAAGCCGCAGCTCTCCGAGATGTAATCCCCTTGGAAATATCGGATGAGCGTGGCATAGGACGGTTGGATTTATCGATCTCTCTTCAAGTTCTTACTTCTGTCCAACGCTATGTCGCAAAGCAAAACTACCAAACCCAACATCTCCTCCGAAACGCGTAAAGGCTCTCTACGATCCGCGTCTCAGCAGACAGCCAAGCCAGCGGAGCCCTCGGAGTCCTCGGGCAGTCGTCGGACGCACGCGAAGACTGCGTCGTCAACTTCTTCGCCCGTCGCCCCAACCGCAGCGTCCAAGGCTAAAGCGCTCAACGCGCCAGTCCCCCAGCCGCCTCCATTCGGCAGTCTCGTTCCTCGCCTCCCTCCGGACTCCCCGTCTGGCAAGGCTAGCGCGCCGAAAGGCCGCGCGGCTACGGTGACGGAAGTGGTGGACGAAGGGGACCAAGCGCAGAGTAACGCCGTACACTTGGGCCTCGGTCAGCCCCCGTTCAGAGACGCGTCTACTCGCCGCCTCAAAGCGCGGCCGTTATCTCCCTCTCAGAATCCCCATCTGGTCCTCCCGCGACTACGCCGTCCCGACACTCGGCGAGTGATGAATCGTCCTTGACCAGCGTCGAGGAGGACAGCGTCTCTGATCGGGACGGAGACGGCGCGTCAACGGGGAAACGGACTGAGAGCGCTTCGCGATGGGCTGACGCAGCAAACGCACCCAAGTTCTTCAAGGAAGCCGGGCTGGCTATTGATCTGTACGATGAACCCTTATCGCTGCGGTTGCTAGGCACCACTCCCCGTACGACGAGACGTCCAACGATCAAGAGGATCCCTTGCTTCCGTACGGCGTAGTAGGCGGCGTGTTACCGGGTCAAAGCCACGCCGCCACGTTACTGTTGCGAGACGTAATCATACGTTACACTACTAGGGAGCGCCACTACACCTGGTACCAGCTGTCCGAGCTCATCGCGGACGTAGCTCAGCTTGACGCGTCCGTCGTACCCATTCTGCCTTATGCTTTCACCCGCAGCCCGACCCCGATCTTTCATCTCAATCTCACTGCTCTCTCTGACATCGCACACGCCACGGTAGCGACGCAGCAAATCCTCAGCGGAATAGCCGAGTTCTTACTGAAGGACCCGAAGAAGTTCTTCCAGGTGGACGCCAACTTCGGGTTCCTAAGGATGTTAGAGTATGGAGAGGATCAAGTGTCCATGCGCTTCGCGCTCACTTCCCTCCAACAACGGCTAACCCGCGCGGATTTGCATATACGTCAGGCGTTGCAAGGCATACGTCGGACCCTCACGGGCGACGAGGGCAGTGAGAGGATCAGCTCAGTCGATTCTACTATATCGGAAGTGCGCGAGCAATATGGCACGCAGCACCCGACCAAAGAGCTCTACCGCATGATGAATCGGCCGGATTACGGGAAGCGGACGGCTCTGATCGACAGCGAGGAGCATCAACGTCGATTAAAGCTGTTAAACGAACCACCGAGGGACCGCTACTACAAGCAGAGAGAACGGGGGCAGTACCCACTATACGGGAACCTAGCAACGACGGTCGAAGCGCGCTCGGCGCTGCTCCCGCCGGGGTTCCCGAAAGTGCCCCTTCCATCTCAGCTTTACGCCCGTCTGCTGTCAGCTACCTGCCCGGCGCCGGCGCCCTGCGCCCCAACGCACCGCCTACTCCTACTGTCCCGGTAACTCAGGCCGCGCCGCCGAGTGGGGGGCCATCGATGATGCGTTCGCAAATAAACCCGCTAGGCGTCCTACCGGCTCCCCCCCCTCCAGCGCCACCCGCCAAGAGCTGGACCTCGTATCAGTTCCAGAACGCGACAGCTCCCTCCCATCAGGCGGGAGTCTTCTCTGCTACCGCGGGAGGACAAGGGAACCCTGGGGGCAACCACCGCCTGCGAATCAGGGCAAGAGCGGAAGAGGACATGGAGCCCCAGGAGGAAGCATGGGAGGAAGCAGTGGTAGCGGCAGTAGCAAGGCCGGAGGCGGCAGAGGCGGAGGGTACGGCGGTGGAGGCGGAGGACCGGGCGGTGGAGGAGGAAACGGCGGTGGCGGCGGCGGAGGAAACAGCGGCAACGGCGGAGGAAGCGGTGGTGGCGGCGGAGGTTCCGGTTCGAATCCCGCTCCAGGAGCAGCTCCCGCTAACCCGGAGAGCGCTCCTGATCCCTGGCAGATCAACCCCAATCTCAATGTTTCCATCATACCCGAGTGGGACGGAGAAGGCGAAACGCTCATCGCCTACGTGGTGCGGATGGCCAACTTGGCGGAACTGAGCGCGAGGATGTCCATGGGCATTGCGCAGCTCGCTCCGTCTAAATTCACGGGCCAAGCTTTGAAATGGTGGAACTCGTTACCTCCCACATCACGTTCCGTGTACTCGCACAATTGGGGCAACTTGCTGGATGCCATTCGCCGACATTACCTGACGGCTCGGTGGGTAGCTGATCGCACGCAGGAATTCGAAGAAATGCGATTCCGGCAACCGGGTCATTCGGATGAAAAGCCGTTACACTTCTTTCAGCGCCGTCTCGAATACCATTCGTTCCTGTTCACTTCTGCGGAGGACGGACCTCAGGTAGTGGCGCGTGTCTTGCGCACGCAGCCCCCTGAATGGGCCAAGGACGTGAACGAGAACGTCTGCCCCACCGTTGAGGCGCTTCTGGACTACGCGGAGCATAACCGCGCTGCCCTCATATCCTCGTGGACGGTCTCCAAGAAGCTTAACGCCCTGCTTAACGCTCCAGCTACCCCGACTACTCACTCCTCTGCCTCCAACTACCGCCGTCGTCGTCGCGTTAACGCTGCTGATCGAGAGCCCGAACAAGGGAATAAGACAGAGCCCAGAGACGAGAGCGAATCGGAGGAGGAGAGCGAGCCCCTTCCGAAGACAGCGCACGCTGCGGATCGTGGAGGCAGAAATCGAGCGGAGAAGAAGGAGTCGATGCTCCCCTGGCCCAAGGGAGGCACCGTTAAGGGATACGAGTTCACGCGAGACGACTCCGTCGTCAGCGTCCGACCACCAAACGGCACCTGTCACATATGCACCAGCCCCAAGCACTTCGCTATCGACTGCCCCCACCGTGGCAAATGGCTCGTCCTTCGCAACGCCAATATGATACAAGTGGATCGGGATGCGGCCGACGATAGCAACGAGGAACGCGAGTACCTAGTAATGATGAATGAATACCAAAACGTTCATGCTTATTCGAGTGACTCCGTCTCGGTGACCGGAAAGGAAGCTCTCGCCGCTGAAGCGCTAGACCAAAGGTCTGAAGCAGCTCGCCCCGAGATCCTCGAGCAAGGGAATCGCAACACCCGCCGGAGAGAAGCCTTCACGAAGAAGATCCCGACCATCGCCAAGGGAAAGGGCGTAGCGACAACGGAGGAGGAGTCAGTGGTTCTGCCGAGGCGAATTCGTCGCAAGGCGACGCCCGTATCTCACCTACCCGCCGCAGTCAACGACGATGGAGTCCAGGTATACCAAGCCCGAAAGGCTAAGCAATTGCCGGACGGGCTAGGATCCCTAGGCGCTCGAGCGCTCCATGTAGCAGCTCGCGTCCATACTCTTGAAGCCGAACCCATTCGAGGTCGCTTGGATTCGGGCGCGGATATCACCCTGATGTCGGAGGACTTCTGGGCCACTATACCGGGCATCATGAAGCCGAAGGAAGGGATACGGATGCAACTATACCACTTGACGGGCCAGGCTAAAGTATTGGGGTACGTCAAGACACCGCTATATCTCACCGACAAGGACGGAGCGGTCATTAGCTTCGAGATGGAAGCCTACGTCGTGAGGGGCATGCGCGTACCGCTGTTACTCGGGGAGGATTTCCAAACCTCTTATGAGTTAAGCGTACAGCGATGGGCGACAGGTCATTGCGAAGTCCGCGTGGGACAGACGGAGCACATAATTCCCGCCTCCTCCGCTCACGCGGTAGACCTGGGCTTCGAGATACGACAAGCTAGCCTGGCGAAGTCCATGAAACGGCTACTCCCGGGCGTCTGGCGCAAGACATACCAGCGCAGCAAAGCCCGGAAGAGGAGAGAAGGGAAGTCCGAGGCGCCCCCTGTGTTGGCAGCCCAGGACACCCTTATCGCCGCCGGAACGGTCCACAACGTCAAGGTCGTCGGTCCCTTCGAAGGCAGAGATGAGTGGCTCGTTGAGAAGGTGGTCATTGGTACGGATGACGAGAGTGTGATGGCTGCTCCTACCACTCTTCTCTCCACGAGCTATCCCTACTTACCGGTCGCCAATCCGAGTCTTCGCCCTTGGTATATCAGAGCGGGTGATGTCGTCGGCAAGCTTCACGACCCGTCGTCGTACGCGGACACTCCTAAGGACGAAGAGCAATCCCTCCAGTTCGCCGCGTCTGCGGAATCACTTGCTCGGGTTATAAAGGAAACCATGCGCGCCCAGGATGGAGAGTCTACGCCCTTGGCTCCGGTGGTTTCGGACGACCAGCTGGAAGAAGACAAGCTTTGGGGTCCGAAGACCACCGCTCTCGCAGGAGACTTCGAGGGTATCGGCAGCGGTGAGGACGTCACCCAGTTGGTCAACTTGGGCCCAGACGTGCCTTCGGATATCCGTCCTAAGTTGGACGAGGTGTTGCGGCGCCATCAATCCGCCTTCGGAGTCGGAGGCCGTCTTGGGCACGTCGAAGCTAAAGCCACTATCCCTTTGAAGCCAGGCGCCCAGCCCGTTTCGCTGCCCATGTACTCGGCGTCCCCGGCCAAGAGGGAGGTCATTGACAAGCAGATGGACCTTTGGTTCGAACGCGAAGTCATTGAACCGTCGGTGAGCCCTTGGGGCGCTCCCTGCGTCGTGGTATTCAGGAACGGGAAAGCGCGCTTAGCGGTCGACTACCGCAAGCTGAACGCAGATACTATTCCCGACGAATTCCCGATACCACGGCAGTCAGAGATCGTGCAAGCCCTGTCCGGAGCGCAAGTCCTGTCCTCCTTCGACGCCCTCGCTGGGTTTAACCAAGTAGAGATGAACGAGGAAGACAAGGAGAAGACCGCCTTCCGGTCTCACCGAGGACTGTGGCAGTTCCGACGCATGCCGTTCGGCTTGCGTAACGGCCCCTCCATCTTCCAGAGGATCATGCAAGGAGTCCTCGCCCCGTATCTATGGCTTTTCACGCTGGTATACATCGACGACATAGTAATCTTCTCCAAGTCCTGGGAGGAGCACTTAGAGCACCTCGATCGAGTTCTTGGCGCCTTAGCGGCAGCCGGAATCACGTTGGAGCCCAAGAAGTGCTTCGTCGGCTATTCCTCTATACTTCTTCTTGGCCAGAAGGTGTCTCGCCTAGGCTTATCCACACATAAGGAGAAAGTCGCCGCCATCCAAGAGGTCGCTCGCCCCACCTGCGTCCTCGACTTACAGAAATTCCTCGGCATGGTCAATTATTTCTCTTCCTACATCCCTTTCTATGCTTTTATTGTGAAACCTTTATTCTCCCTGCTAGCTAAGGGAGCTCGCTGGGAATGGCGCGCCGAGCAAGAGATCGCCTTTCAGCAGGCTAAAGACGCACTGTCGGCTGCGCCGATCCTCGGTCACCCCATACAAGGTCGGCCGTATCGCTTGTACACCGACGCCTCCGACTACGCGCTGGGAGCGAGTCTCCAACAAGTCCAGCCCATGCGAGTGAAGGACCTCGCAGGCACGGCTACTTATGAGCGCCTAAAGGCTGCTCGGGAGTCGGATCTGCCAGTACCTCGCTTGTTCGTCAACCTGGCTAAGGAAGTCGTGGAGATGAAGTCGGAGGACGTATGGGCGGAGGATTTCGAGGACACTATCGTACACGTGGAACGTGTCATTTGCTATTGGAGTCGCAGCTTGAAGTCCGCAGAGCGGAATTATAGCGCGACGGAACGAGAAGCTCTGGGAGCTAAAGAAGCGCTGGTCAGGTTCCAGCCCTTCATCGAAGGCGAACAGGTCATCCTCGTGACGGACCACGCTGCCCTGCAGTGGGCGCGGGTGTACGAGAATGCTAATCGCCGACTAGCCGCTTGGGGGGCGGTATTTGCTGCCTACCCTGGGCTCAAAATAGTGCACCGTCCGGGACGTGTGCACTCCAACGTTGACCCGTTATCCCGTTTACCGCGGATTCCGGCTCACGATTCCCCTGTCGTAGACGACTCGACCACGATCACCCCCGACGCGGAAAAAAGGGACCAAGCTCAGAGAGCGGAGAACTCCAGCGCGTTCGCTCCGGCCAAGAAGGCGGCGTTCGCGATCTGGTGGTGGGAGGACGTGATCGACAAATACGCCTACCCTGTGCAAACCCGGCGGCAAAGACGTGAAGCAGCAGGACTGATTCCGGGAAGGTTGGAGGTACACGATCCGGAAGAGAGCGCTCCTATGAGTAGCAGCTCCTTACCTACGTCGGACTTCACGGAGGAGCGCGTTCCCAACGCAGCAGACTCCAACGGCCTCCCTTATTCAGACGACCTCGCGGGCCCCGAGGAAGACCTGTGGACTTATCCCTCAGGGATTCACCCCCCTAAGGAGGAGGACGATTGGAATCAACGGCCGCACCTACTAATATCGGTGGATCCGCAAGTTACGGCCGAGTTCGCGAAAGGGTACAAGCTGGACCCCTATTTCAAGGGGCGCTACGTAGAAGACATCCCCAGTCCTGACAAAGTCCTCACGCCGTCGCGATTCCAGAAAGGGAAGGACGGCATGTTGTATTTCGTTGACGCGGACTGGACGACTCGCCTCTGCGTTCCTCGAAGCAAGGTCTCCTGGGTTCTTCGTTGGATTCATGAGTCCCCGCACGAGAGCGCCCACGCGGGCCCCGCTAAGTTCCTCAGCCGCTTGCGCGAGCTGTTCTTCTGGCCCACAATGCGGAAGGACGTTGAAGAATTCGCGTCTTCCTGCGATGTCTGTCAGAAAATCAAGACTGACCATCGCCAGAAAATGGGGGGCCTCCGACCGGCTCACATTCCTGCCCGCCCCTTCGCCACCGTCTCCTTGGACTTAATTACCGGGTTACCTCCGTCTGGCCCGGAGAAATTCACGGCCATCCTGGTGATAGTCGACAAATTAACTCGCTATGCACTCATGATACCCACGCATACCAACCTCTCGCAGGAAGGTTTTGCTAAATTCTTTGTTGACCGGGTCGTCAACGTGTACGGTATGCCCGAGCGCATCATATGCGACCGCGATAAACGCTGGTCGACGGCGTTTTGGAGAGCAGTCGTCATGCAGTACGGCAGCCTACTAGCGCTTTCATCCGCACACCACCCGCAGACAGACGGGCAGACGGAAATTCTTAATGCCACGATTGAGCAGATGTTGCGCGCGTACGTCGCTGCAGATCGCTCGTCGTGGGCCCGCTGGCTAGGGGAAATCTGCTTTGCTTATAATTCCAACGTACATGCTTCTACGGGTTATACCCCTCAATTTCTTCTTCTGGGCTACCAACCCCGCAGTGCAGCCGGTCTGCTGACATCCGCGTCGGACCCGGTGGCGCGTCCCTTCCTGCCCAGCCAGAAAGGGGAGGACTTCATAGCCGCGCTGGAGCGCCATCGAAGTGCAGCTCGCGACGCTATCGTCCTCGCGCAGGAAAGGCAAGCGAAGGCCTACAATAAACACCGCCGACCCGTAGAATCCATCGAGGAAGGAGACTTCGTACTAGTCAACCCCCACTCGCTAGAGTTGGTAGATGTCAAGGGTACGGGGCGCAAGCTGATTCAGAGAACGATCGGACCCTTCGAGGTTCTCGAGCGTATCAACCCGATGGTATACCGGCTGCGCCTGCCGGACACCTACGCCATGCACCCGGTGTTCAATCTTGAGCACCTGCGAAAGTACCACGTTCCCAGCGACAAATTCGGGAAACGCACCCAGCTCCCCGACACCCGAGACTATTTGGACGCCAGCCCCGAATACGTGGTTGAAGCTATCATCGGCCACGCCACGAAACCCGCAAGGATGGTAACCAACGCATCTTCAAGGTCAGCTGGGAAGGATTCGGACCCGCTGACGACTCCTGGGTGTCGGAACGGGACTTACGCAATGCGCCGGCGTTGAAACGCGAGTACCTACGTCTACACGGGTTGAAGTAGAGTGGCGCCGTTTGGCAGCCCTACGACCTTTCTGTATGCCCTAGTCCCCGCGACGCGTCTTGTCAATAGCCAGATGTAACTTTAAACGCGTAGACCGCCTGCGTCGGCCGATCAAGACCGAGCACGTGAGTGACGGACATCACGAGCCACGTCACGTCTTCATCACTTTACACTTGAGACAAGCCGTGATTTACGGTGCCCGGAAATGCCCGGAATATGCCCCGCAAATCAAATAACTTCCGATTATTTTCCGGTCATTTCCTGGCCCCGGAAATCTCGCCGGAAATAACTCATTTGCCGATCATTTGCGGGGCCCGGAAATCAAACATTTGCGGGCACCGTAAATGTTCATTTTTCCTCAGGCCAAACATTCCTGATTAGGAGAAGTCTAAGGAATCCTAGGATTTATAAGATGCTGGAACACCTGCCAAGATAGGCAATACTGTCCTGTGAAACCTGGCCCATCCAGGACACACACTGCAAATGGTGAGATGTACCCTTGACAAAAACTAGGATTTAATTCATTGGTTTCAATTACAATTTCAATCAAGCATAAAGTGTAACAGAAACTTGGACTTTACATGCTACTGGAAATGCAAAGGAAACTTGAGGTTTCGGCGACAGTTTCGACCGAGGCTCGTAGATGAAGGCCTCGAGCGGCGCGACGGCCGCGGCGACCCACCCTGCGTAGCGCTGCGCGGGGGTGATGGGCATTGGAGAGAGCCCGAGCGCGGTGAGCGGGCCCGGGGAGAGGCGCGCGCGCGTCGTCGTCGTGGTGGTGACGACCGTGGGCCGCGTCGGCGGCGCGGGCGCTGGCGCTGGTGCGAGCCCGAGCGCCGCGCGCTGCTTGGGCCCGAGCGTCCCCTCCTCGTCTTCCTCCTCTTCCTCGTCATCCTCCTCCGGTAGGCGAAGCGGACTCGGTTGCGGGCTCTCGTACTCCGGCGGACTGCGCGGGCTCGCCATCGCCCCATCGCCATCCCCATCGCCATACTCCCCGTCCGCCTCCACCTCCTCCTCGTCGTCCTCCGCAGCCCCCCAAAAGTATCCGTCGCGCTAACCATCATCCGCGCCCTCTCGTCCGGCCTCCCTTCTTATTGACTCGACACGACGCTACGCTCAAAGCTCCCCAGTCGCCTTCTTCACATTCTCCTTCCCCTTGGCAGCGGCCTTGTTCGCTTTTTTCTTGGTCTTCTCACCCTCGCCCGTTAGCATCTCAAGCACCTGTCCGAGCTTCTCCTCCGTTGCCTCGACGCCCGAATTGACGATCTCACGAATGCGCTCAATCGTCGTCTTCGCCTGAATCCAGCGGATGCGCGTTTCCTCTGCGAAGAGAGCACGGTTAGAAAGTGTAAAAATGATGGATGAAGGGGCGGGGCGCAACGTACGAAGGAGCCCAGGACGATCAGTCGGGAGCGCCGACTCGTCGATGCCGCGGTTGCGCAGATACGCGCGCAGCCGCGCGTCAGGCCACGTCAGATAATCGGCACCCGCCGCCATCGCCCCATCGTACTTGGCGTGCATGAGCTTGACAAGCTCGTCGCGCTTCGCCGGGACGTTGGTGACGCCGTGCTCGACGAGCCACTCGCGCATCTGGCTATCGGACCACGCGCTCCAGAGCGTGTCTTGGGCGTTCGCGTAGTTATCCTCGATGAGCTTGACAAGCTTCTCGCGCGCGATCTGCGCGTCGCTCTTGATGACGCCGTGCGACACGAGCCATGCCTTCAGGTCGGAATCAGTCCAGGTGCCCCAGACGCGGTCATTCACGTCGTAATAGTATTGCGCCATCTTGGCCTTCAGAACGTCTGTCGTGGGAGGAGGTGCGGAGGCGGGGAAGACGTCGTGCGCAATGAGCCATTCGCGCTGTTGCGAATCAGCCGACCGAGATTGAAAATCACAAGATACGTACCATGTAAGAATTAGACCGTGCTTCCCAGATGGGTGTAGCGACGGCGGCGTACGCGTCACGCATCATGACGAGCATATCCGAACGCTTCTTCTCAGCGGCGTCCTTGGCGAGGGTGCCCTTCTTCTCGAGGTAGGTAGTCCCGCAGCTGGTTATCCTCCCACGTCGAGTACACATGATCCTTGGTGTCGTCGAGCTGGCGGGCGGCGGAGCGCGTAGCCTGTGCGATCGCACTGGACGCGCTCTTGGTGAATTGATGGGTGGAGTCGCCGTAGACGGCCGTGCTCGCCTGGGCAGAGAGGGACGAAGCGGCTCGGGTGTAGTCGGCATACTTGCTTTTCGCAAGCAAAACCAGCTGCTCGCGTGGGCCTTTGGGCGCGACGACGCCCTGTTCTAGTAGGAATTCACGAAGTTTCGACTCATCCCAGGCGTCGAAGGACGCTTCGCGGAGATCGGCGAAAGATTTTTGCGCGCTGGCATACTGTTCAGCGGTCCATGATGAGGCTGAATGCCAATTGGAGTGGACGAGGTCCTTGAGCTGGTCCTGGGAATACGTTTCCGGGACTTTGATGCCATGGTCGTTGAGTCACCGTTTGAGTTCGGTAGACGACCATTCGTTGTACTCTGAAAGCGCATGATTAGGACCAGAAAGAAAGGATGAAATGAGACTGACGAGGCGTATCTGAGCCAAACCATGAAGCAGAGACGCATGTCAAGGAAAGATACAAGACAATGGCTGTAGACGGTTTCATGGTGGCGAAAGTAGAGAGGCGAATACGAGTAAGAACCTTTTAAATGCGGAGCGGAGCCACGAAGTCACGGTCATGACGGGGTTTGTGGCCATTGCTTACGCATGGCAGGTACGAATCCGATTTATTTTTGATCCGTACCTCCGTGTCGTTCCGGGAATGAAGCGTCGATTACAGAAAGAAGTGGATTACTATGTTGACTACAGTGCACAAACATCGTATAAAGCAGTATCTACGTACTAGTGGTGCCTTCGCGCACGAAGGTTGTATCATGCGATAAAAGAGCATATGTAAAGGAATTATTTTGCCTGCAAATCGGCGAGTCTACAGTGCTCGGCATGTGTGTCATGCCTTGGGGTCAAAGACGAGTGGTAATGGAATCAGGGGAATTGCAATAAAAAGGGGACGCAGTCGTCTTCACGATTGTGTCGGGTGCAGCCGCGGGCCGCAAGGAACCGAACCTATAATGCTCTCGGGGAAATGGGCATCCCAGGGAGATATGTGGGTCCACGGATGCGACCACGCATCGCGAGGCTGGGGCAATTAAGCCGGTCGTCGCGCAAGGCGAGAAGCCGGGCAGCTCCAACGGAGCAGAGCTCCCAGTGGTTTTCAGGGAATCATCAAATCTTGGCAGACCTTTGTGAAGCTCATGTGAAAGGAATCGTGGGTCGCTAAAAGGAATGCCATGATGTCGTCCGACACCGTAGCGGAGGGTGAGGCCACGCCGATCGAGCCGCATATTCCATATGCGCGAGGCAGTCAAACCGAGTTGTCCAGCGTTGCTGCTGGCAGAGGCGTGAATCAAAGGGTGGCAGTGATCTTAAATGCAGAATTTATCTTTGCACTTGAAGACGATGAATTGTTTGTGGGAGGGGCGAAGTGGAATGGTTCAGTGGAAGGATTTGAGATTGAATGTGCAGGGTTAAGGACGTGCCAGAAAACACAAAAGAAGGACGGCGCCGTCAAAGACGCGTGGAAAAAGGTGTGCCGACGTCGTTCAGGACGTGCCCGAAGGTGAATACAACGCCGTTAAGGGCGCGCAGAAATAAGCAACGTCGTTGAGGACTCGGAGTCGGAGACGTGTTGGAAACGAAAACGATGCTGTTGAGGGCATGTGGAAAAAAAGGAAGGTCGGGGCGGCATCATGGCAGACGCGCCGACCAGCTAATCACAATGCCGTTAACTTGAAGGTCATGCAAACAAATAAGGGCGCACCAAACGCAGATCCGGTGCCATTAAACACCGTTAAGGGTGTGTAAGGCATACGCACCGTATCCGCAATCCGTCGGGGAAAGTCAGATATCGATGCTGTTGGAAGACCTTCCTTGTCGACGGGTGCGTTGATCGAAGGAAAGCCCGTCCGAGAGACACGGCCGAGGCGCTGGCGGCATACTGGTCTGCGGAGAGCGGCGACGCCGGGCTGGACTCGGGCAAAAGCGAGGCCAGGAGCGATTCCCGGCGGCGAGATACACCGCGTCTTTTGGCGGAGGCGGAGGCGGG
Source organism: Panellus pusillus (assembly GCA_013387415.1). Lineage (NCBI taxonomy): Eukaryota > Fungi > Basidiomycota > Agaricomycetes > Agaricales > Mycenaceae > Panellus > Panellus pusillus. Next base: position 18,185 of record QVIE01002475.1, read on the forward strand.
TTCTTCGAAAACTTGAACACCCGCAGCGTCGAGAAGCGCGACGCCATGGCGCCCTTTTTCCGCCGACCTCCATGTCGCAGCGCTAGCGGAACAAACACGGTCAAATCGTTCCTCCAAACAACTGTGTTGACCTTTTTCTTTCGTCCCCTCCCTTTTGGACACCGGTGCCATTCGAAAACGAGGTCCTTCGCGCAAAGCTGTAGGCCGGCCTCAAAATCGAGGAATGCACGCTTGACTTCAAAACACACACTTTCTTCCCAGACTCCCACCGAATCCAATGTTTCTTCAACGGCACAATCAATTTCTTGGCTGAGAGATTTTGAATGATAGAACAACTCACACCCAACAAACCCGGGCCCATCCGCCTTTCTATTAGTTAACCTGCCACAAATTTCTATTCACGCGCAGCACCAGAAACAGATACCGAAGCAGAAGCAGAAACGCCGACAGCATCGAGCAGCCCCCCGCCGCGACGTTCTCCATGCCGCGGATGTGCGCGAAGACGCCGAGGACGGCGAGGAGCGTTTGGTCGGGCTCGGATGGTTGGCTCGAGGTGGAGGGGTCCGACTCCTCTTTTGCCAAGGCCGTCCCCGTCCCCGCCTCGTCTCCTGCCGAGGGCTCTCGCTTTCGCTTTCGCTTTCGCGTTGGACTGTCAGCGGCGATAGGCGGTATAGGAGAAGAGGGGCAGGTGCGGGAGAGGAAGACGCGTCGGGCTGCGCCATGTCCTCCGGGACGTCCGACTCGGGCGCGGGCGCGCATGGCTCTGCATCCGTCGAGCCGGGGGCGTCCGTGTTTTGATGACTCTCTGCGTCCTCAAGCCCGCCGGACGATCTCGCAGGCGACGAAGACGACCCCTCCCCCATACCCACCTCTCCCAGCTGTGGCTGCACCGCCCCGGAGTGCAGCGGCGCGATCTCCAGCCCAAGCCCCTCAGCCAACGCCCCCGCCTCCCTCAGCCGCTTTCGCTGCTTCCTCAGCGCGCGCTTGCTCGGGTTCTGTACCTGACTCTGCGGGGCGCTCGGTGGTTCGGGTTCGTCGGCACCTTCCGTGTCGGCGGCAGGTTGGGCTTCGAGCCGCCGGCGTTTGCGCCATCTGTCTTTCGGGGGCAACGCATCTAAAGTGGTGGGATTGGAGTGGCGGCGGCGGCGGCGGCTTCTTCAGCTAGGGCGGCGAGCTCTGCACTAAGGCCGTTTTGCTTGGACTTCGGGTTTGGTTTGCCGCTGCTTCCGCTAACATCATTTTCTTTCGACTGCTGCACGGCACGCTCCGGCTCAGTATCACCGGGCGCGGGCGGCGGGTCAGTAGAGACATCGGGATCAGTGTCAGGTGGCAAGCCGACAGCCGCGCGGTCCCTCGCGCGGGCGGGGGCGTCGTATTCCGCGATGCAGAGGTGGTCGTACGGCTGGAGGCGGGCTTTGAGGGGGGAGTCGTCTACGAGGAGGGTTGTCTGCGGGCCGTGAGCAGAAGAGGCAAAGAAGGACCATGGTTTCGCGAGATCTTTCGTCGTTTGTGATTTTTGGTCTGTACATACATAGATACGGTAAGAAAAACCCGAAGGGGGAGAAGAAAACTCACGGAATGCCTCCCGACTGTGTCTCTTGCCCACACGGCACGCAATATGGGCCCCTTGCCCGTGCCCTCCCCGACGCCAAACACCCGGTCGACCATTTCGCGCACGTTGTGCGGCTGCGCGCTGCTCCAGACCATGCAGTCGAGCCATGCGCGTACATTGGGGTGCGCGAGGTACGCGACGAGCGCACGCGCATAGGGCCGCAGGTAAATTTGCCGTGCGCCGCGATTGCGCGGGGAGCGCAGGAGGAGGGTGCCGTTGAGGTCGAATATGACGAGTCTGCGCGGTCCGAGTGGCATGGTGCTGGAGAGAGATGCGGCAAGGTATTCTGGGGAGGTTCGGCAGCAATCGGAGGGGGTGTGGGCGAAACGTTCAGCAGCTAAGTCCTTCCAACTTTTGAAACCCTATCCAGATGCGGGATGCAGAGTGGGCTGCCAGGTCTCGTTATCGCGCGCTGAGTAGGAAGAAAGATAGCAAATTTTCGTTGCGTGCCGATTGGAAATGATTTTTGGGCGATTTCGAGTCCTTTCTTGAAGGATTTCCGCGTTGTACAGAGTGGATATACCTGGAACCTTCATCTCCGCAGGTCCCAGGACAGTTGGCGGCGGGCATCTGTAGACAGCGCACGACGCTCGGGATCCGGCCGATAATTAGCCGACTGTTGTGACATGTGTATGGCGTGCGGCATTTACCACATTCGGACCGCACTCGGCCACTACCTGCCACTACCCGCCTCCACCCAGCCACGAGTCGTCTCTCTTCCTCTTACCACCACCACCTCCTCGCCTTCGATCCCACCGAAAAACCTGGACCGATCCCTGTTCTCTTATCGCACTCGTTGTATCCACTCACAACCAACATGGAGGAAGAATCACTGGAGCGCGTCGATGCGTTGTGGTTTCCCGACGGAAACATCATCATTCGAGCACACAACGTCCTTTTTCGCGTCTCCAAGGGCATTCTCCATTCTCGCTGCCCGTTCACCAGTTTTTGCCGACCTGCTCGCATTCCCGCAGCCAGAGGACGCAGACACGATTGATGGGTGTCCCGTGCTGCAGCTGGACGACTCGGCGGCGGACACGATGTATTTCCTGAAGGCTTTATTCGATTACGAGTACGTCGCTTCAACTGTCTCTCGCTCCATATTGCTCACTCCTCTCCAGCGCGGATTTCGCGAAGCCGAAGTCTACCTCCGCTTCCAGCAATGCATGACGCGCGCGATGACCCTCATCCGCATGTACTTCGTCGGCTCCCTCAAAGCGCTCTCCGCCGACGTCTCCAAGCGCCTCTCCGAAAAAGACGTCTCCCCCACCGCGCAGGCGCACCTCCTCTACACGCGCTTTCGCTCCGTCTCGACGCAGCTCGCGCCGCTCCTCGGGGAGCTCGAGCGCCGCGCCGCCGTGCACCCTGCCGAGCTCGCGGCCCTCCTCGCGGAATGCCACAGCGCGTACTTTGGCGTGCGCAAGGCGTTGCTGGTCGGCCGGCTGATGGAGGAGATAAGGGGCCTGGACCCCGGGAGGACGGAGCTCGTGGAGCTCACGCGCGCGGGGTGCAGCTACCTCAAGCAGCTGTGCACGGACGAGTTTGCGCTGTATGGCGCGTTCTCCGGCTCCGGCGAGGAACAGCTGTAGTAAGTAGGTTTCCGTTTCTGAGTCAAAAGAAAAGATCGAGCTGAGCGTGCGCAGCCAGTATCTGGAAACGCTGTGCGACTACCTGTACGATGACCTAAGGCCGCGGATACTGCACGAGCCGCGGCTGACGGCTCTCTGTGAGGTCTGCACCGTCCTGCAGGCGCTCATGGTCCTCGACGTCGCCACGCACGTCGAAGACGAAGATGAAGACGAGGACGAGGACACGCTGAACCTCGAGCTCGACAAATCGCGGCGAAAGAAGGGCGGACTGGGACAGCTGCATATCAGCCATCTGCTGGAGATGGTGCTGCAGGATGCGTAGACGCGGCTCTTCTTCAAGGCGCAGGCGGTGATACAATCGGACATCCGGTATTATGCGCCCAAGCCGGAGGACCTTGCGTATCCTGACAGTGATAAACTTGTTGCTTCGGTTGCTGGTGAGTCTCTCTCTGGATACCTTCGCGATGAGGTTGACTGTTGTTTTGTAGGCGGGCAGGGGATGGTTCTGGAGGGGAAGGAGAAGGCGAGTTTTAGAGAGCTGTTTCGGGGCCCTGCACTGGAGAGGCAGGACACGTGGTTCTCGACGCTGCAGAAGACCGTGTGGGTGCTTTCGCAGCTGCATGATTTCGTCAAGGTAGGCCCATCTCTCTCTCTCTCCTCCTCTCTCCGTTTCCCGTCCGCCCGTCTTCCATGATGCTCAGCTAGCGATCTTTTCCAGCCCGCCATCTTTGAAGACATCGCGCAAGAGGCGGTGTCGCTCTGCAGACAATCGCTCGTCGTCGCATCCGATATGATCAAGCAGCGCTCTGCGGCGTCTACGACCGCAGGCGGCATGCTCGATGGGGACCTCTTCCTCGTGCGGCACCTCCTCATCCTCAAGGAGATCACCCAAAATCTCGATCTGGTGCACAGGGAGGGGGAGGACTACCAGTATGGGGTCACTGGTGCGTATCGGCCCGCTTTGTCTGCGGCGCGGTGCTGAAGAGGTATCGTGGGATGGACAGATACGCTTGCGTCGATGCCGAACCAGACGACGTTGCTGCTCCCCGGGGCGCTCTTTGCGTCTCTCGGGATGCCGCGGAGCGAGGAGGGCATCCGTGATGCCAAGCACGTAAGCATACGCGTGTTGCAAACGCCATTGGTCTGACACAGCAGCAGGGCATCGACCACGACCTGAAGCGCGTCTGCGAAGAGATCATCTTCGCTTGCGCGGCGCCCATCTGCGCCCCGCTGCGCGCGTGGATCGACCAGATCGACGCGCATAGCACGCGCCGCGCGCAGGCGGCCGCCTCCGGCACCATCGCTGCGGAAACCGTACCCCTCACGGCGCAGGAGGCGTTCCAGCAGCCGGCGGCCGAGGCGCTCGAGCGCAAGTTCCGCGCGTCCTGCGAACGCGATCTGCGTAGCCGCGCGGCGCGTCTGTGGCTGTACCTCGCGGACCGCGGGGACGGGGACCGCACGGTCGAGGTACTGCTGCAGCATGTGCGGACGCGGGTGGCGGAGGAGTATGCGCTGTTTAGGGACGTGGTGTGGAATATGTATGCGGGATGGGTGTTGACGGCAGGTGGGGTGAGGGTGTTGTTGGAGAGGGTATGTGCGGATGGGCCTGTAGAGGAGGGGGAGGCGTCTGAATCAGGGAAGGAGGGTTGACGTATGCGGAAAAGTTGAAGACTGCATGCATTGCATGATATGCACTCGAAGCGGCTCAGAGATGATTCACACATCCAGGCGCATTATCTCTAGGTTTTATGGATTACTTTCAAAGACTGGAGGGACAGCATGCGAAAGCGGTCGGAACAAACTTCCTGATAATTATTTGAGTGTGCTGTGTAGCGACACGCATATGACTGGTCCTCGGGATAAGCAAATACCTCCTCTTCAACTGGTTTCGCAGGACAGTATTGCCTATCTTGGCAGGTGTTCCAGCATCTTATAAATCCTAGGATTCCTTAGACTTCTCCTAATCAGGAATGTTTGGCCTGAGGAAAAATGAACATTTACGGTGCCCGCAAATGTTTGATTTCCGGGCCCGCAAATGATCGGCAAATGAGTTATTTCCGGCGAGATTTCCGGGGCAGGAAATGACCGGAAAATAATCGGAAGTTATTTGATTTGCGGGGCATATTCCGGGCATTTCCGGGCACCGTAAATCACAGCTTGTCTCAAGTGTTACTCTTTTCTCTCTCCGCCGAGTCGAGCGCGTACCCAGTACGCTGCCCTTCGCAGAGACGTGTCCTCGCCTCGGGTGAGCGCGGATTCTGCAGCTTCCCTTGAGAACTTTCGATATGGACTCTCAAACCCCGGCGACTGGACCGCGCTTCAGCTCCTGGAGGAGGAACTGCCTCGATGGCTACTCGCTGACCCCTCCTATCGACTCGAGCATGCTTTTCTCATTAACTCAATTCCCGCGACTGTCCGCCCGCTTGGTTAGCCTAGGCAATCGCCACTTCGAACTGTGGTCGCCGAACTCGGAACAGAGCCCATTCTACCCGGCACCCGCAGCACGATCCCTCCGCCCGAGACTCTCCGCATAGCCCATCGTCGCTACGACGGTCATCGAGGCCGCTATGACTGTCTCCACTCCCCGCAGCACTACATCAGCGACACCGCGCACTGGCCTTTCATGCGACGCGTCTCGCAGGTACCCTCGACGGACCCGTTCTACGCGGCCTATGCGCCCTTTCCCGAACACTGGGTGATGGAGAGCCCCGGCTCCTTGAGAGGGAACTTCGCACCCGAATACGTCGCCCAACTAGTGGACATCCATCACCAGCTCGAAAGGCGCATGGAACCCGTCCGGCAGCGCCTAGGCCCCAGCTCGAAATCCTGGAATGCGCGCCCGTGGCAGCGCCCGTCTGAGGCATCTAAACTTCTAGGTATCCGGAGCTGGGATCGAGCGGTAGACGAGGGAGTCCAAGTGCAGCGTACGCTGCGTGAGATGGAGGCTTGGGTGCGCTGGATGAAAGTGCGCTTCCAGCAGGAGGGCATCTCTCTGGAACAGTTCCGGTGGATGGAGTTGCCCGCCGCCGAAGAATCGTACATGGGCTTATGGATCAACGGAGTCGAAGAAAAGGTGGCGCTCCGCTACATGGCCGCCGGTGTACCGTGCTTCGTCATTCATGAGTTCCTTCCCGGCGAGCTCGTCCGAAGCGCGATTCCTAACGCGCCGACCTTCCTTGGGTTCCTGGAAGGATCCGAGCCGCAACAACTCCTGTCGAGCGACAACGCCTACCAAGCTCTTGCAAGCAGGCAGCAAGACCGAGGGGATCCTTTACCTCTAACTACGGAAGGATCTGGAGAGGAAGTGCCCATCTCTCAAAGCTCCAACTGGCTTTCCTCCTCGTCACACCTTTTCGCACTACCTCGAGAACGTGCGATCCCGTCTTTCCCTGGCCGCGTGGCCGTGCTGGCCGCCCTCGACCCGAAGGACCTGTGGATTGACAGAGCGCCCGCTGAGGCAGCTCCCTCTCCCTCCGGCTCGCGTGCAGCGCTCCCCGAGCAGCTCCGTTGAGTACGTCGGATACGGGAGGTACGGCAAATCCCCAACCGGCGAAGCGAGACACCTACGCGCACAAAGAGCTCATACGCGTCGAGCTCGGGAATGGCCACTACTGGATCCGACCTCCCCCGCTGCCATCCACGCCAGGCAAGGGTAAATGGGCGAAGTGGGAACTCGACGAACACGAAGGAGCCCAAGCCTTCATACATCGAGGAAAGGGACAGGATGTCGACTTCGGCGAGTGTTGGTACGACCGAGTCTTACGGCGCGAGCTCTACTTCGGACGATTCAAAGTTCCCGAAGGCGTCTATGAGGTCGAGTCCTTCGGCGCACCCGTGCCTCGCTTCCCGTTCTGGTATCCCCAAGGAAACGGTCGAGCCATCCCGCATCACCCGTCGCATTGGATGTACCGACAACGCGACACTCCTAAGGATATGGCCGGACGTAGCATGGCGCAACCCGAGACGCCGGAAGGGCCAAGCTCTAGCAAAGGAAAGGGCAAGGCTCCTTACGTCCCCTCCACGGAAGAGTATGAGGAAGCCATGCTGGTCGACGAGGAATTCCACGGGATGGAAGTGGACGAAGAAGTCGTGGAAACGCCGCCTTCTGCGTACATTCGTATAGCGAATCTAGCGCCGGATATCTCTGCCCTCCAATTCCACGAGTTCTCCCGTGACGCGCTCTACCGAAGTGGAGCTGCTCCGACGAGGATCGTAAGAGGACAAGGTCGCATGTGGTTGGAGTTCGAGTCCATCACGGACGGCCGCCGCGCCCTAGGAGCATTGCCAGCGCTAGGAAGGGGCATGGAGATCCAGTTCGCCAGCCAAGGCGAATTCGCGGAAGGCACGGGGTACACAACGGACATATGGTCGGCCGCTCTTGTCGAGGAAGGCCTCACCTCTTACGGCTCACCCATTTCATTGGATTCACCAAGTGCCACTGGCCTTCCTCCAGCCGAGCCAGTTCCTCCAGTGCCTCCGTCGCCGGCACAGACGAGTATACCCGTGTCACCGACCAGAACCCCGCCTCCACCGTCCATCCACGAGCCATCTCCTACGCCGGAACCTCAACCCGGTCACGCCGCAGCGCATCCGTCTTCGCCCATCGGGCCTGACGACCGCCCGGAGAAAAGACGCCGAGACTCGGTAGACCCTCAAAGCAAAGAAGAGGGGCACAACAGGGTGCAGCGGCGAGCGCTAGAGGACAGGTTGACGGAACCGCCTCGATCGCTGGCCAGCAGACTCACCGATCCTTCGTCAACGGCAGCGCCATTATCACTGGGCCGCCTGCCCCTAGTGGGACGAATCGGCAGCGCCTCCGACCTCTCAGCAGCGCCTCCCGCGACATACAAGAAAACTCGCCGGAGCAAGCGTGGCGGCCAACGTCTACGGAAGAAAGGAGCCAAGGCCGCAACGCGTAGCGCGCTAGAGGAAAGCGCACCTGCCGAAGAAGACGCACCGGAGGAGGGCGAAATCGCGGAAGAAGCAGAGGAGGCGGCACCGACAACGACGCTAGACGACGTGATGGCGACGGGTCCTAGGGAAGACGAGGACGGCCCGCTACAAGATTGGGACTAGTCCTGGGACCCAAACCGTTGGGGGCTCTGTGATACGGGGATATACGATTAACGGCCCGGGCCCAGTACTTACTTGATTCTTACTGTATATTGCTTACTTTAGTTTTTACGTAATCAATCTAACTCTTACTCTGCTCGTCCCATGTCTGAACCCACTTAAACGAGCAGCGTGAACCCCAAGGCTCGCGCCTTACGCCCCCTGCATGCCTAAGCACGCGTATAACTGCTTCCCCGGCTTCAGGGTTACGAGCAAACTCTCGTCCGCGCCCGTCTCGACAACGACCGCGGACACCCACTCGCATCTTGATGAGCGCCTCTCGGCAGCTCTCTCGATTCCTCGTTACCCTATCTGAGCGCCTAGCGGCAGCTCTAGTGGTAGCAACCCTCTGTATTCGAGCGCCTCACGGCTGCTCCAGAGGTTTCTATCTTTCTATCTTTCTATCTACTTCTTTTATCTACTTCACTTCAGCTTACGAAGCCTACGAAATCGACACGCATCACAACATTTGAGTGCACGCGGCCGGCGCGGTGCACGATCTTGAGGCCAGGGTATGCCGCGAAGACAGTACCCCAGGTCAGAAGCCTACGATTGACGTTTTGAAATGTGCGGCTCCACGTCAGAGCGGCGTGGTCGGTGATAGCAGCGACGACACCTCCTTCGAGGTAAGGCTGAAACTTGATCAGCGCTTCTTTCAAGGCCAGAGCCTCACGCTCAGTCGGCGAATAATTCCGTTCGGCCGACTTAAGAACACGCGACCAGTAACAGATTACGCGTTCTACGTGAACGGTGGTCTCCTCGAAGTCGGAAGCCCACTCACCGGGAGGTGGACAGTCGTCAACTCCCTTGATGGTGGTTACCAAGGAAGGAACAGCCTCTTGGGCGTCGAATGCACGCCGCAGGCGGTCATACACTCGAGTACCCTTGAGTTCTCGAATTTGAATAGGTTGAACCTGTTGTAGAATTCCGGCCAGCCCATAATCGCAGGCATCTGAGTACACACGATATGGCTTACCTTGAATCCCGTATCCGCGCACAGGAGCGTTCGTGAGAACCTGTTTGCTGAGTTCGAACGCCTCCTGATGCAAGGACGACCATTCCCACTTCACGCCCTTTTAAGTAACTGAAAGAGTGGTTCAGAAATCCAGGCGTAAAAGGGTATGTACGAAGCAAAATATACCATCATACCAAGAAATACCTGTAGTTCTTGGACGTTGCGCGGTTCCTCGAGCTTCAAGATAGCGTCAACTTTCTCTTTGTGAGTAGAGAGACCGAGACGCGATACCTTTTGACCGAGAAGTAGCAACGATTGATAAGCGAGATGGCATTTCGCAGGAGAGAGGGTGATGTTCGCGTCGCTGATTGCAGAGAATACCTGCTCGAGATGGTTAACATGGTCCTCGAAAGTCAAAGAGAATACCACAATATCGTCAATGTAGACGAGCGCGAAAATCCAAAGATATGGGGCGAGTATATTCTGCATGACCCGCTGGAATACACTCGGTCCGTTCCGATACCCGAATGGCATACGGCGAAACTGCCACAGACCGCGATGGGTACGGAACGCGACCTTCTCCGATGAGGAAGGAGCCATGGTAAGCTGCGTAAATCCCGCGAGAGCGTCCAACGTCGTAAGCCACTGCGAGCCAGAGAGTGCTTGCAGAATGTCGTCTTGACGTGGAAGCGGGAACTCGTCCGGGATGACCATCTCATTGAGTTTACGAAGGTCAATAACCATACGAGGCTTACCATTACGATAAACGATGAAAACAGGGGCAGCTAGGGTCCTCCATAAAGGACATGGTCTGTTTTGGGAAGGAGTGATGAAGATCCGATGTTGGGGTCCTAGTGATTGACATCGTCACACTGTGATGCTGTCGTAATACAGTCAGCAGGCTCACCTCACCCGGAATACCATCACATGTTCGATACAGATAACTTAAAAGACGCGTCGCGCGCGTCATGTAACAGCATTTTGGGCAGGCAATCTGAGCTTCCGTATCAGTTTACTACCAATACCATTATTACCCACTTCAGGTCAGAACTAGGTATAAATGAACTGAACACGAAACCCGGGGATCGCCGACTTGACATCATGGGAGCGGGGATGCCGCAGGGTTGAAAATACAGTGACCCTGCACCGAAAAAGGGCTACATCAAAATCACAGTCGGTCTCGTATTTTGTTCAAGTTTTTCTCCCTAACTACGCTGCGGCCATGCCTGTCTGCCGTAGCTGTAGTGTGCCATACTACTCCTCGAGGAGAGCCGGGCTTGCAATCGCTGTGCTCAACTGGCCAGTGCTACACCACTGTTCGACAAGGACCTGATCTCCAACAATGTTCGTCTTTTTACACACAACTCATTGCTAGAAGCTATCTAACCCATCCATTACCAGGGTGTCCCTCAATGCGAGGTTGCGGAATGCTCTATCCAAATCTCCGAGAAGCCTTGTGTCATAACCTGCTGCTCTTTGGCCAGTATGTTTTGAAGCCGTTTCAGCCACGTAAAATTATTCTTACCGGTCTATAGCATCCATGCAGGCCATTCCTCCAGCTATTTCCAATGTCCCGGTGCCTTGGAGCAAATCCAAAATCCTCGTTCAAGTTCGCGCCATTCTGTTGGACCACATGTGCTTTTGTTGATCTATTTTTCCAGATGCACTGGCACGCCGTGCGCAAAGCCCGAGTCTTGTCAAGGCATCCGCAATCCGGCTTTGCATCTGGAATTCACGGTGTGGGAACAGGGGCCCTTCCGACTGTAGGCATGAAAATTGTGCAAGAGATGAGAGACAAACGGGAAGTTGCGATAAAAGTTAAATTCATCGTCACATTTGCAATGGAGATTTCGAAAGGCCGCCAAGGAGCAACCAGTTTCATCCAGGTATGTGTCCTTGAAAAGTGCGCCGGGCCCTGAATAATAGGACAGGTCGGGATGAGCGCAGCGATGGGCAAGTGGACTGATTGAGCCGCTTCCGGGTTTATCATCCATCTGGTTGGGATGTTCGCATGATTATGGCAGAATAGCCGAAGTACTGTTTTATATCAAACTGCACCATGGAGCACTAAGCACGATGTACGATTTGATGCACGTGCATGGTTCAATTTGTACGGTGGGTTGAACTTCGAACCTCGATCTGATGTACAACCACAGCGCTCAAAGTACGGTTTAGTGCACGTTCACGGCATACAAAGCACGGTGCAGTAAGCACTTTATTTTTCAGTGATAAATACCGTCATACCGACGGGATGGCATGCCAGTGCACTGGTTTTTCCATCGTGATGAATTTGAACCGTGTATGTACGCGTCGATGGCAATTGGAATCCCCGGTGTGCTCTGCCGCTACCATCCATTTCGACTCGTTCCATCCCCTGGAATCGCTTACAGCCCGCACCATCGCCCATCGCTTATGTACGTGGCCGCAACGCCAGCCTTACGCTACGCTGTCGTTCGCTCTGCTCCTCGTTCCACACACCTCCAAAGCCGCCGCACACCGTATAAGACCACGCAGCCGCACGTGCTTCCGGTGTCGCCTGAGCCTCCATTTCCCTCTCAGAGTCTCACGCCCTCCTAACCTAACCGTGGTGACGGTGCGAGTCGTGCCAAGGGCGTAGCGCGGGATGCTTTCAGTACCAACTGCGGCCAGAATCGAGTTCAAAAGATCCTTGTCCGAGAATGTGAAACTTGAAAATAGAGCGCTTGACATGGCTGTTGAGGCTAGCCTGGCTAGCAGTTAAGATCTTTATCACGATTCACCAGGGGTGCGGGCATACATTTGGTCCGTATGCGTGTGCTGTATGTCCCGGAGAGCTGTTGAGGCCCGTACGCTACATGATTGTTCAGCCAGTTCCCTCCTGCCACCGTGCCCACTGCGTTTCCAGAGTTTGCAGTCCACAGCGGTTCTGTACTCGGTTTGAGAGCAAATGTATCGATGGGGAGATTTACTTCGGCGTGAGCGGCGTGTGAAATATGCATAGCTCTGGAGACACAGTCTGACTGTCTGAGTCAGTGCGGCGTGGGCGTCAGAACGAAAGCGACGGAGAAATGAATCAACAGATCATGATGGCGGCATGAATCTGATGGCATCCGGGGCCAGGCGGGGCTGTGCACGAACAGCCTCTGCTTCGCACCACGATGTCTCTTGAGCCCGTCCTCGATATGCTACTCGGCATAACGCCGGTCCCAGGTCTTTCCCTAGCGTGGAACTCACTGAAATTCATCGTGTCCGCCGTCGACAAGGCTCGCGATAGCAACCAACAGCTTCAAATCCTGACACGCTGTGTCGCCTATCTGATACAAACGCTCGATGCGGAGTTCAAAGCAAAGAGGTTGACCGAACCTGGCTGCGCTAAGCAGCTTCGAGATCTGCAGAGGCGAGCTCTTCGGGCCCCTCATGATCATTGCCCCATTGATTCACATGGGTACATGCGGCAGTTTGCTTGACGATATAACAGTTTTTGTCCAGGAAGAGCGACAAAGCAGATTTGTGAGGCTAATATTCACCAGCGACTCTCGAAACGCTCGTATATCTGGTTTCTATCGCGAGATTGAAGCGTTATATAATGCTTTCAACGCAAGTCCATCCACAGCATCCCGAGTCATCATGTTAAACAGATGTCTGAACCAGATTGCCTCTCTGATCAAAATAGACCGGAACCTACAAATTGTGAACGACCGCCTACAGGTGATGGAGCAAAATCTCCAACTGTCCCGCGTCCCTGGTTTGCATTACTTATTTTTGCTACTCGTACCGCCGATTCTAATCGGTCGACGTTGACCATCGTGTCCAGATGCCCCAACTGCGTCCCAAGGGCGGACTCCGTCTCTCGCCCCGCACCCCACTGTCCAACAGCGCATCTTCTTCTACCCAAAGCGCACGGACACGTACTATGCTTTCACAAATCGGGCTCCCTACCCTGTCAAATACAACGGGAAAATATACCCGACGTCGGAGCATCTGTTCCAAGCTTTCAAGTACATGGACTACCGACCGGATATCGCGGAGAAGATCAGGACGGTGTCGAAGTCTCCAGGGGCCGCGTTTGACCTGAGTATGACGCAGTTGGCGCACCAGCATCCCGATTGGCAGATATTGAAGATCCCTAAGGTAAGGAGTCCGACCTTGGTGAAAAAAAATGCTACTGTCCGGAAAAAACCGATAGATGGAGATCGCGCTCTACCACAAATTCTCGCAGCACGAAAACCTGAAAAACACTGTTGCTCGGAACAGGTGATGCCGAACTCGTCGTTAGTCGCATATATGTTTTTCTACGTACTCTTTTGAAAATCACTCATGCATGAAATCCGTCCAGAAGTACACCACCGAGGAGTTTTGGGGCGTAGGCGAGAAAGGGACGGGCAGAAACGAATTTGGCAAAGTTTTGGAGCGTCTGAGAAAGACATTCAGGCATGCGCATTAGCACGCTGAGACTGATTACTCGGCAACAGCGGGCCACATATACACAGACTTGTGGGAAACAGACCTGGTGTGCGACACCTGCTCAAGTAGTACTTGTCGTAATCCGACGCATAAAAACGGTTTCCTGCAGATACGTGTTAGGTGATGTACTGCTTCGGAGTTTGATCAGCGAGACATTGATACCCTTTTTCAAAGATCGAAGGAGTTCAGCCGGCGGTAATGAGTGGAGCTCTCGAAAGGAGCAGCGTGCTACATAAATAACTACAGATGCAGAGCATGTCGGCGACTGAAACGGTGATTACAATCGATTCAAGGCTAACTCTGGATTCAGCCTACCTACTCCATGTACAAGCTTTTGTGCTCGCCGGATACGCCGGGTGGCGGGGGACTCTGAGCGGCGAACGCAGTTCTATCTCAGATGTTTATACAAGGCATGCAGGGAGAAGCGTCCGCATTTAAGGAGTTGGATTCGACGCGACGATGCGGAAAGCTTGACTCTGGTCCGTGCATTCCATCCCATGTCTTCGATCAACAACACTGCTCTGCTGGGAATCGACCATGAATTTGCTTATACAGTGGAAGTGGATTTTTTATATATGGGCGGTACGCATTTGCGTCTCTTCTCCGTGCTCAAATTCATATTTTCTCGCGAACGACAGGCAGAGTTCTGTTCTACGGTAAGACACAATATTTCGATGTCTTGGAGAATTTCCTGTTATTTAATTTATCTGTGCCAGGG
>QVIE01002472.1:0-19397 GCA_013387415.1 Panellus pusillus
AAGCCGTCTACCGGATATCATCGGCCCGGGCTCGGGATCACTCTGAGTTTCAAAAACAATTGCGTCAGGCTGAGTCAGCTGTCGTAACTCGTGATCCGCGTCCCTGCCGTACGCCGCGATAGTGAATCGAAAGACCTGCTGTGCTTCGCGATCCCTGTCTCCGTGGTCTCACAAACCTCGTGTGTTTCGAAGGTGCAGATAACCGCGGACTCGGGCTCCAATTGGCTTCAAGCCTTCCAATCACAGAATGCTAAGCGCCGGACGCACAACGGACCTAGTGCCCCCGGACATGCCAGACCTTCAATAGTACGTCTTTGGGACGTTGAGCGGAACTAAACAAATTTGTGTACGTATAAGCACTTCCTCGATAGTGAACAGCCATCCTTGAACCCCTCGGCCCATGCTCTCCTTAGTGGTTCTCGGTTTCTTCATCGCAACTGTTGTATTTCTTTGGAAAGTCGGCGCTCGGGAGAAGGGACTTCCCCTGGACCGCCTACTTTACCAATCGTAGGGAACCTGCACATATTCCCAAAAGAACATCCACATCTCAAGTCCGCTCCCCATAATTTCATTCATCCGAGTAGCTGACAAGTTTGACTAGATCACCGACTGGGCAAGAAAATACGGTGGCATTTACTCTGTAAGTGTTTCTTTACGTTTTGTCCTCCTGTGAAACTCAGCCGCGAACAGCTCAAAATCGGACCAGGGACTGCAATCGTCGTTACCGATGCCGACGTCGTGAGAGAGCTACTTGAGAAACGGAGTGCGACCACCGCGGACAGACCACTCATGTACGTTGCGGAGGTTGTAACCGGAGGTTAACTTGGCTTTCGCACAATACGGTACGTTCAGTGGCTCGGATACAAAGACCTGAGGTCGAGACTCAATTGTACGATCGTTTCGAGGGGATACCTGGAGACTTCTGCGGAAGGCGGCACATGTCGTCTTGATGCCCCAGGCAACTGCGCGTCATCTGCAAATCCAGAGCGCCGAAGCCATTCAGCTGCTGCACGATATCCTGTGCACGCCTCAGGTTGGATGATTTCGTGCTAAAGCTCACAGTAAGTAGTGCTGATAGTTTTGCGCAGTCTTTCTATACCCACGTCGGGCGTTACTCAAACTCGGTCATCATGTCACTTCTTTACGGAAAGCGTGCGCCACGATACGAGACCCCGGAAACAATCGCATTCTACCGTATGATGCATGAATGGATGAACCTTCTTGAGCCAGGCGCCACGCCCCCTGTTGACTTACTCCCTGTCCTGAAATTCGTTCCCGAGCGCTGGGCCAAGTGGATGCGCACTATTCGGAGGGTTCGTGCATTACAGAGGGAGCTCTTTTTCGGTCTTTTGGAGACAGTGGAGGAGAGGATGCGCAAAGGCGAGCAGAATGGGAGCTTTGTGGAGGAACTACTGGAAAAACCGAACCAGTTTGGCATGGATCGAGAGACGACTGCGTTCGCTCTCCTTTTTTTTTGCGAATTGACTTCTCACCGCTGTCATAGATACTTTGCCGGTGCACTTGTCGAAGGCGGATCGGATACGACCGCCTCTTTTCTGAAGTCCTTCATTCTGTGTCTGGCAGCATATCCCGAGGCGCAAAAGAAAGCGCAGCAAGAGATGGATAGCTTCGTGGGCCAAACTCGTATGCCGACTTTGGACGACCTAGAGCATTTACCATACATTAGGGCCATGATTCTGGAGGTACGACCCAGTCTTCGAAAACTCGCTTAGCCGCTCATTCAAATTTCAACAAGACCCATCGGTTCCTTCCTGTCGCCCCGCTTCTTATTCCTCACCGGACATCAGCATCGCAGAAAGTCTGTGTGGTAATTTCTTAACTCTTACACCAATCTTACCCCGTCAGTTCGGAAGCTATGTGATACCTCGTGGCTGCACTATCTTCATCAATGCTTGTATGTTCTATCTGAATGAATCCACCGAAACTGCTGATAGTCAGGGGATCAGGGGGGATCTTTCATGACCCTAGTGCGCATTTCGCCTTCGTTGGATTCATTGTGAACGACTTGATTCTTCAGTGCTGTACGATGATCCGGAGGATTTTCTTCCAGACAGATACCTACTCACGGATAATGGTACGAAGCCCGGTCTCGATACAAGCAGCCTGAAACCAACACTCGCATTCGGCGTTGGGCGCGTCAGTCCCCCTGGTCTTAAACTAGTATTGTCTCGGTTTCTGAATCCGCCGTTTTTCAGCGTTTCTGCCCAGGAATTTATCTCGCACAAAACTCCATCGTCTGTCTTATTTTGATTAACATGACTGCTCGGAGACTGACATTCTGTTCAAGAACATAAACGTTCTCAACCTCATCTGGGCTTTCGACTTCGAACCAGAGGTCGGCGCGGATGGAAACGTCATCAAGTTAGATCCGTTCTCGTTCTCAAAAGTAGGTCGACCCAGGTTTAGGGTTTCTATGGATGGTTTTTAATGCTGACTTTTGTGTAGGGTGTCGTGACGTCGCCGCTGCCGTTTGAATGCAAGATTACCCTCGTAACGAGGAGAAGGCTGGAATAATCCGGCGCGAATTTGCGGACGCAGCGCATACCTTCAAAAATTTCGAGTTTGGTTTGAGTTCCGAGGACAAGGAATTCGTCGCCAAGTCTCGGGAATGTTGAAGCTGGAAGGTGATGTTGGACTGCCAGATCGCAGTTTGATGCTACGGTTCGAGGTAGGGTGCTTGCTTAACTGAGCCTACGTTAAGGTTTTTCGGAACAACGGAATTGTATCTTCACGGTTTCATCGTAATATCTACCCGACTGTTGAGATCGTAGTTTTACTTTTGGGCAAAGAGCTTAGAGCGAACGGTGACGCGGTCGTGACTTGGATCGTGACACTGATGACTCCAAGATGACTCCGGCCCGACAGTCCGGCCACGACAAGCATGCACATGTCCCCACCACTCAAGCAGTACCTCGCCGACAGTGCCCTTTCTGAGATCCTAGAGCGTGCTGCGCCGATTCTGGGTGTGCATATCCTCTAACAAACCCATGTCAAAATCTAAGCGAATCTCCTCAGGGCGGGAGAATGTCGCAGCATCGTCCGGTACCAGCGATTGGATGGCGGGCTTCAGCGACGACATGAAATTAGTCGATATGAATTTGCCGGGCACTCACGATGCTGCCACATGTATGTATTACTGCCCTCCATACGCGTGATATCAATTAAAGCTGAGTTTCAGGGGACTACTCAGATGCTCGTCAAGCTGAGCTCGTCAAGTACACTGGACCGTAATGTTCTTTTATTTTATCACTTCCGGAAATTTTCTCGTAGAAGTGCTGCAGAATCCGAGCAGCCAAATTCTTCCGATGTCAGCAGCGGTCCCTCGTGCGATCGCTGAACGACGGCATCCGTGTCTTTGACCTGCGTTTGGGCTATAATCCGGGGAACGATACGATCGGCTTTTATCATGGTACGAGATCTACCGTCTGGTCTTTAGCTCTGTGCATAGTGACTCGGATGCCAAAGGTCTCGCGCTACTTGGACCGACGACCACCCTGCAGGACGTGTTGTACGGCCTCTACAACTGGCTGATAGCCCATCCGTCCGAGACGATCTTGGTCTCCATCAACCAAGAAGCCGGCTCGAATACTCCTATGACAGGAAATTTGAGGAGATCCTACACGCGACATTGAATAACGACGCGGGCAAGAAGTTCTGGCTCCCGACGGCGGCAGCGGTTAGAGTCCTCGTTTAACGCTTCTCTGACTGACGCAGGTTGATTATAGCTCGGAACACTGGGCGCGGCTCGTGGAAAGCTCGTGCTTTTGCAACGATTCACATACCAATTCTTGTCCTCTCCTTCGAATGAGTACGGCGTTCATCTAGGGGCCGACCAGTGGACACCAAACGGTGGGGATATCGAGCTCATCTACAATGAACACCCACAAAGAATCGCGTATATTGAAGTTCGACTCCCATCTCGTGAACCGGAACGGCCATCGTCTGACGCCGCATCCGCTTACACAGGACACATTCAAGCCTCTCGTCCCGCGCAACTCGGGCGCAGAGATGAACATCACTTCCAAATACGCTGTCGTCATCACACACCTGAACCAGGCTATCCTCGAGCATACTACGCCGGCGCCTGGCGTAGACGAGGCTTTGCATGTCACGTTCGCTAGTGCGTATGCAGACTACGGGAGCGAAGAGCCGGTTACGCCTAATGCTAGTGCAATTTATTTCATCCCATTATCCATATAGAATGATATATTGTAGGTCATGGCGCTGGGCAACGAGTCTACCAAGGGTATGAACGAACGTCTACTGCCGTGGTTTGAACAAAATCGCGGGAAGCGGGTGGGTGTTGTGTGTGCGTCACTGTCTCATACATGTTTCCGATGAGTTGCGTGCTGATACGGTGAATAGTACTAGACTTTTATCACTCGCAGCCGGGATTGGTTGAGGCTATTATCGGTTTGTAAGGTCTTTGGGTAAATCAAGAGTCGGCGACGGAAGTACATAAGCTGTGTGTACGCGCTTTGGTGGACCGTGGGTGGAAGAGTCGACATAGACGTCCTCGGTGGATGTTCAGGACTTCTCGCGAACAAAGCTTCCCTTTCCCCGCTTCGCCCCGGCGTGCAAAAGACTCTGAGTACCCGATTTAGTCGTAGCATGCACTGTCGTGACTATGTGCCTGCTACGTACGGTACTTCGTCTGGCAACCGGAGCAATCCTTTGGCTATCCTGCATTTTGTTGTGAATACCCGGGTGATTGCGGGCAGCCAGCACTGGAATGAGTACGTAGGTAATTTGATCACGCTTTGGTATAGCAACTGAAAGAAGACAGAGAACAACGACAGGTCCATTCAATGCAGAGGATGGTATTTATAATGTAATGTCAGAGCTGGAAGTGAACTCGAATCGGACGAGATGCATGCATGTATGCGATTGATGATGACGGCAGACAGAGCGGAGTGCGAATGATATAAAGAAAGAACGAGATGCGATGGGATAAAGCAGAGATGAGATGCGACGGATATGCAGGAGCGAGGAATCATGAGGGAGGACGATGGATCAGCGGGTCGGTGCGAAGCGGCGAGAGCGCGGAAAAAGCGGGCACGAAGTGGTGGGGCGGAGGAACTCGAGTGGAACTAGGAGCCGATTGGATGGCCACGAGGTGAAGCGAAGGGACGGCGGAGATGCGGCTCGAAAAGAACCGGTGGGTGGGTGATCCTCAGCTGGAGCTTGGGAGCCCACTGCCCTTCCAATGCGCCTGCAGGTGGACGAACGCCTAAAGGCAGGCACCCGCCACGGCCTTGGGGGACCCAGCGTCACCGTCAGTAGGGGTGAACATGGGGATCGGGGAGGTCGCGCGCCTATCCACCCTGACAGATCCAGGCCCATGCTTCCATCCCTGTCGCCTCCTACATGCCCACCCCCTCGCTAGCACCATCACTGCCACCATCCACGTCTTGGGGTAGAACGCAGCCGCAGCGCCCGGCCCAGACTGCCAGACTGCCGCTCCCTGATTTGAGTGGTCAGGCATCACGCATCCGACCACGGGTCCCCGGAGGATGAGCATACGCGCGCGCCGTCGGCGGCGGAGAGAGTGCGGGCGAGCGCGCTCTGACCACCGGGTCGACGCTGCCCCCGTCGCCTCCCCTTCCTGCCCCTCCAGGGCCCCCCCTCCCCATAAGAGTCGAGATCAGGATCAGAAGGGAGGGAGGAGAGCGTGCTCCGCCGGGGCGTCTTGCCGGCCCCCGCCCCCTCAAGCTCCTCTTGCCCGACATCTTCGCCATCGAGCCCCGTGCCCACTGTCCTTCTAGGTGTCTGCAGGTCGAGCTCGACGGAGGGACGCAGGCTGTTGGCTGTCGGAACGAAGGTGATGTCCGCGTCACCGTCCTCTTCGTCTGCGGAGGATGCTGATGAGGATGAGATGGACTGCGGTATCTGCGGGGACGGGGCGGCTGGGAGGTACGGCGACGCCTGGGCGGAAGACGACAAGACGGGCGAGTGCGTAGGGCTCTTCGTCGCAATCTCTGAGCTCGAGCGCTTGTGTCTCCGCCTTACTTGCTCGAGGCTGCCCTCCGTCTCCCCCAGATCCAGATCGGACGCCACGCTGCTCGACTGAGACAGCCTCGACGCCGACCTCAGCTCCACATTCTGGCCCTCGATCAGTCTCAACGCGCTCCGTAAGGCGGCCTTCTCCTCCAATGCCTCCTCCAACGCCTCCTTCACGCCCCGCGCTTCTCGAAGCTCGCCCCGCGTGCGCTTCAGCTCCTCCGCCATGGGCTGCAGCTTCTTGAGCTCCCCCTCGACCTCCGCGCGTCTCTTCCGTTCGCTTGACACCATCCGATTCGCCTCCTCAAACAGCGCTTGGGAGAGCGACTCCACCTCCGCCTCGAGCGCAGCCTTATCGCGCAGCGCCACTGCCGCCTCCTTCCGCGCCGCTTCGGCGACTTTGCGCTCCCGCTCCAAGTCGTGGCGGGCCTTCTCTGCTGACGCCTTGGCGGCTTGGAGCGCGGCGCCCAAAGCCTCTTCCTCGGACACGCCGGAGAGGGAGGGCATGCTCGGGGAGGTGAGATGTGCCCCTTGCGTGTTGGGCGTCCCCGGCCGGCCGTTGAAGAACGTCTTGAAGAAGCGCGAGTTGCTGCCCCCGCCGCCGCCGCCGCTGGATCCACCCTCGGTGGGGGAAGACCCGGCCACGGGAGAGCCGGCTTCGAGCGAGGAGACGGACTCGCGATTGTTGAGGGTGTGGGTGTTGCTACCGCTGGCGCGTCGCCAGCCGACGTCACGTCCGCTACCGCCGCCAGACTTGAGCGCCTCCTCCAGCATCTCGTTGTTCGCTATGACGAGTTGGAGGTTCGACTTTGCAACGTTGAGCTGCAGCTCGAGTTCCGCTTTGCTCTTGAATGCCTCGCTCAGGAGGGTGGACTGAATAGACAGCGGCTTGATTGTATTTCTTCCTTTCAAAAAGTACAATGGACATACCAGCTCCGTGACACGGTTGATGACCATGTTGAGCGCGTAACGCAGATCCTCCTCTTGGCCATGCGAGCTCACGCGGCGGGCATCGTGCAGCTCCTGCTCAATGGTAAGGAAGATCTGGTTTTGCTGCGAGCTCGCCGCCTTGGTTTGCGTGGCATTCAGACTGTCCGTACGCCTTGGCACGCCCCCAGTAGATCCGGAGCCGCCGCTGCCGCCGTTGTGCAGTGAGGAAGGGAAGTGTAGCATGTGCTAGGTGTCGAGCTTCGGGAGAGATGATGAGACTCCGATTTGCAAATAAGCGCTAGAAGCTGACGACGTGAAACCAAAACAATGCTTCTGCGCAGACCGCAGTGAGATTTCGCGAGGACTCAGAGGAACAGCACGATGGCTGGGTGGCGCCAGGGACAGATGTGACGATATCACCTGTTACCTTTATCACGTGTGTCACGCCTAGCAGCGTCAACGCTCTCACCCCGATGACGCCCAGCAGCCGGCTCAACGGGTCGATTGCCTCTCAAGACATAACCCGGGAAAATCTAGCTTGGTACTCTGAAGCTCCACTGTAGATATGAACTGGATTCTCCTCATTGTCAATGCTCAAGAATTTACGGACGACTCCACCGGAGTTTTCTGTCTGCGACACGGGCATCCGGATGGTACGGTCTGAAATTGCGATACTACTTCTACGTAAGACTGCGCGCAAACAACGGAAGCCCTCTGTTCAAGACTCATCAGAAGCCTTGAACTCTAACCTGGCGATCATCAATTTGCCCATTGGTTGACTTTCCATAACGATAAAGAATGTTTGAGGAATATAATACGTGCTTTTGCCGACATGCCGAGGTACCTGTCAGGACCCCATCAATCGTATTTCTTGATTTCAACGTCTCGGACCCTCTGATAAAATATGAATCTATCGGAGGGTACCCCCCCCCTCTACAGAATAATCCAAAATCCTTCTTCCCCATAAGAACACATTCGGCGGCGCTCATCCGATCACTTGCCCACTTGGGGCTGCATGTCACGCCGGTGACGACGCAGTCCTCTGCTGCTTATGTGCCGCATGTGCCTCCACTGCTCCCAGCAACCTTATGGCTGTTGCAGTCCCTGCTCCTCATCCACTTCTTCCTCTTCCATCCCGTTGAGTGAGTGGTAAAAAATTGACATGTCGTGATCCATTGTTACAGAGTCGAGAAGCTCGGGACGCGTTGGATGTGGCCCGAAGAAGACGCATTTACTGGCCTCGCGCGTCCACACCGCCGACGCATTCTCAAAAATCCCCCTCGACACTTCCCTCCAAAGGCGGCACCGCCTCTCACCTCCGCATCCTCTCGACCTCATCCTATTAGTTTGGAGTCTTCGGCACCTCCTAGAACGGCGGAGGTTTCGGTGCCCTCTCGAAGGGCGGCGCAGGGGCGGGGAGCTGCACTATGTACGCCGATCCACACCTGCGCCGCCGTCGCCCCAGAGCGAGGGTTTCCGAGTCCCAGAGGGCGAGGTCGGCGTCGTACCCTTCCGTGGCGCGCGCTTGCGGCCCAGATAGAATATATTTGTCCCACTTAGTAGACTTTCTCGAAGATATGCTTATGGAAAAAGAGACTCGAATATCTAGCTGGAATAGATTGACATGCCGACATCGTTGGCACCCCTCAGAAATACCTCAAACATTTTAAATGCTTATGGAAAGTCACCCATTGAGCGAGTCTTTTTACTGGCCGTATTTTTGAGCGGCGGACTTGATAGCTCCTTATTTTGGGGCACTGCTGCACACCTGCTCTTAGAGGAGGATACGGAGGCGAAGGTGACGGCGTTCACGCTCGCTTATACCGGTCAACCTTTCTATTGCATATCTTGATACAAACCTCGTATGGATTGGCAGAGGACGAAACGACGGACGAGACGCCCTGGGCGATGCGCACCGCGGTGCATCTTGGGCACGGGATCCACGCGGTACTCGGAGGCAGGGCTGATGGATGTTCTCGAGGAGGCGATCTGGCACTCTGAGCGAATCGTCGCAACCTTTCAAGGCTTAGGAAAATATCTTCTCTCCAAGGTGGGAGCGACAACGGATACAAGGTTATTCAAACCTCCTCCGTCACTGAAAAGAGTCTCTTCTCATTGATTGTGATATCTCAGGTCGCGCACTCTGTGCCCTACACCGTGAACTTTATGGGTCCATATACAGTGCAATTAAGATTGAAATTAAGATCAAGAGCAAAGGCCCGCGCGGGATGCGCCCACCGAGTATGTGGAATATTCTACACGAAAGACCAAGAAGAGTGTGAGTAAGCCAGACAGAAATTACTATGTAGAACATGCGCTGGGGTAGTCAGAGGGTCAAAAACCCAAATTCCGGTGATAAAGGCCGTAATAATCAAACTGATACGCCAAGCAGTGTGTCCTTGAATAAGGACACAAACTTCTCCGCAAACGCCATGTCCAGACTCTTCTCTCCCCAAGTAATCATGATGTTCAGCCCGCCATCCGGATCGCCGACGACATTCATCGCCATTGCGGGCCCGAGCAGCGAGTCTGCCTGCCCGAAAAACATGTCGTCCATGCGCCACTTGGTACCCACCTCAGGGACCTGCACACGGCCAATGTTGGAGAGAACGAGCGACAGCGCACGCTTCTTTCCAAGCTGCCCTCTGTGGAAAGCACCCAAGTCGCCCATCCATGAGATGAAGCCGAGGTTCTCGGAACTCTGCGCTCTGCGCTCCGCAAACGAGGCGGCGGCGCGGGCAGCGCTATCCCACGAGAACGTGGGGTGCAGCGGCGCAAAAGTTGTAACGCTTGATACATAGTTGCACAGGTCGGCGTTACCGTCGACGGTGGCGAAGGGGCGGACGGAGACGGGAGGTTGATGAAGATGGTCTTGTACCATGCGGCATCGGGCAGAGCAGCGATGAGCTGAGAGAAGGTCACAACAGCGAGTTCATAGAGCGCGCTGGTGATGGTGGCGTTATGGCTGCGACAGGCGTTGTGAAGTTTTTGAGCGTCGGATGGAGCAACGGAGATGAGTCGGACATGAGTTTGGATGGCAACGGAAGTAGGGAATGGGTTGCCTGTCCATGTCCAATAGGCCTTATTCAATGGACCCGGGAGTAGTGCATAACAAAGCATGCCCAGAGCTGCGAAAAAGGAGGGGCGCGTGTTCACCACATCAAAGACGGGAGGCAAGATGGGAATATCTGGTACTTTGGCGTTGGGGAATACGCAGGCAAGGACGCGTGTTGTAATGCGCGAAATAGAGAGCAGTGGAAGGTCGCAGTGCTTATCCCATCTCCGATGCCGTGATGCATGGCCAGCACCACGATGTTGCCCGGAAGAACTTCGAGTCGCCAAAGCGGCAAATCTTCTTGAACCACATCGAATCCGCGTGAAAGCTGTCCCTCCAGAGCGCTTTGCAGATCTCGGTCCGAGAATTCCACAATACGGGAGAGGTCTATGCTCGGAAGCCGAAAAAAGCGACATCCTTACTATCCGGTCTACCGCCGAGCCGTGCTCCTAGCGGTGCGTGGATCTCAATGACCAGCTGGAGCGCCGGAAATAGTATGTCTTTGGTCAACACTGTGTTAGCAACTGTGGTATAGCGCGCAGAGAGTGCGATGCAGGTGTCCATGCCCAGGAAAACCGAGTGGAATGATACTGTTCCAAGGATCTGTAAGTAGTGAGCGCCAAGTGCGCCGGAGAAGATAAAAACTGGCCTAGCTGGCGTAGTTTCTGGCCGGACATGGTGGTAGTGGTTCAGAGACGTCTTCATTGCGTTTCACGTATAAACGGCCTACTAACGGCTAACGGCGATCAGCGCTTTGCTCATTTTGATGGCAACAGGCACTGCCCTGCGCCCGTCGCCCACCGTGATGGCACTGTCCACCCGATCCAGAGTTTACCTGCACGGATGGTTTTCCATCGTCGCTGCTTTGCCCTCATTCTGTGATTATCTTGCTGGCTGGCCTTCAGCAACCTTATGCTACTTCCTCTGCTTTGAAGTCCAAGAGCAATCCGCGCCTCCTACGAAAACCGTCGCTAAACTCCCGCCGCTGCGTCATACGCCTGCCCTAACGAACGGACCGAGACACAATGAACCAAATCCATGATCAGTTGAACGACGCCGTGTTTTGGCGAACAATGGCCTCGCTTATCCCCCGCTTTCCTTTTTGGAAATTGGAGGTCCAAGCGCGCATGGCCCATCGGTTTGTATAAAAGTGCGCCCTCTTGCGTCTCGGTCACCTACTCTTTTCTCTCTTCAATCACTCGCATTGGTATCATCGTAAATGGCTCGCACCCAGTCCAGCAAGAAACACGTTGTACGTGCTCAAGCTCCCCGCCGCGCGAATGTCTTCCGCTGCCCCTCGGCCACCGCTACATTGCGCGGACCTCGATGAGGACGCGCTCCAAGCCGCAGGCCGCTCAACCGCTGCCGCGCCAAAGGAGGCAAAGACCAAGGGACATAAGACGGTGCCTAAGAAGCACGCCGACCTCGTCAAGGCCGTCGGCGCTGCGTTCAGGAAGCAGCGCGCCAAGGCCCGTGCGGGCTTGCTCGCGGAGCCCTGGGTGACTGTTGGCAACGTAGGTCCCCTCCCCCTCGTCCACTAGAGAACACTCCAACTGATCTGTGGTGAAGTTGGACCCGAACACCACTGAGGCTCATCTGCGTGAGCACTTTGCGCACGCGGGGACCGTCGTGTCTGTCAGCATCCGCTACAGCACTGGCGCGATCAGGATTGGCCAACACCCGCAGGCGCAGGCGCCGGGGTACACGTATGCCCTCGTCGTGTTTACCACTCGTTCTGCGGCTCATGACGCTCTACTACTCGGTGGCACGCGCGTCGGGGCATCAGAATACGAGATTGTCGTGAGTCTTCCCATCACATACCAATCAGTGTCATCGTATTGACGATCGCTGCTCGACAGGTGGCATCGGCGCTCAACGCCCTCCCAGAGATCCGTCGCCTCGCCGCCACCGCCATGGCCGCTCCGCCCGCCGCCACCTCTGCTGTGCCACCCGCACACGCCGCCCCCAAGCTACTCACAGCCTCTGGTCTTACGCAGTGCGTCTGCCTCCCTCTCCCCCGTCTTCACTCATCCTCTTCGACACCGTAGGACCGTCGCCGTGCAGAAGACTGAAATCTGGTCTCAACGCCCGGAGGTGCTACAACAGCTCAAGACCCGCCAGGGCAGAAAGAAGGTGCGTCAGTGGGCGGGGGCGGAGTTTCCCGTTACGCTTGCGTAGCGTCAAGAGATAGTTCAGCGCTTGCATGGCCATTCATGCATATGGTGCAATATGTAGATGTGCGATGGCTCTTTTGACATGCTTGCAATGATGATTATGGCCAAGAAACATTCGGTGTTCGCACCGCCGCCCACAGTCCATTTCAAGTTCGGGGCATCATTCCGAATCTCAAAGCGCACTTGATGCCAGTGAGGTACCCAGGGTATCTAAGAGCCGAGTCGGACCTACGAGGTCGTTCAAAAACCAAGCAGAGTCCCTGCGCCGATCATAAGTAGTACTTATCCATGGGAGCCCTCCGAAGCAACCGCACATCTGATGGGATCAACGTACCCACTTTCTTCCGAACCCTCAGCCCACATTCGGCCGCCGCCCACTGTCTTCCGCGCACCCTACCTCATGAAGTAGGGGAAATAATGCCGTGCCGCTGGACACGCAAGCCTGCGGCCGAGCCCATATAAATACGACTCATTTTGTAGCGAGGGTTTCTTCACTCACCCGAACCCACCACCACTCACCACTCGAATCACTATGTCTGCTAGCAGAGTCATCCTCGTCACTGGTTCAAACGCCGGGATTGGCTACGAGCTCGTCCATCTCCTCGCTGCAAAGGGGCACATCGTGTATCTTGCGTCGCGCAAGGAAGCTGCGGGGGCCGAGGCCGTGTACGTTTGAAAACGCATGTGGAGTCTGTTCAGGTGATAGAGGCTAACTGGGCGCGCGTATAGTGCGAAAATTAAGAAAGAGAAGAACCTCGATGTCAAGTTCGTTCAGCTGGATGTCACGGATGTTGCATCGATCGATGCTGCTGTCGCGAAGATCGAGAGGCTGAGGGGAAGCTCAATGTACTCGTCAACAACGCGGGTGCGTTCATTCCTCATTCCAATTCCCCCGCGCGCAACTGAAGGATGAATGAATGTCCCAGGAATTAGTGAGATGGACAACCACACAGCGCACCAAGCCTAACTACGCCGCCATCCGCGCGACGTTCGACGCTAACTTCTACGGCCTGATCCAAACCACCACCGCCTTCCTCCCCTCCTCCGCACGGCACATACTGCGAACGCCCCGTCGGTCATCCTGAATGTAAGCACGGATATGGCGTCTAACACTACAATGGCACACCGCCCGTATTCGTTCCTGCACGACGTCGTCGCATACAACACGAGCAAAGCTGCGGTGAACGCGTATTCCATTGCTCTTGCCAAGGAGCTTGAGGCGGAGGGGGTGAAGGTTAATAGCGTCACCCCCGGGTTCACGAGCACCAAGTTGAATGGGTTTAGGAGGGAGGGAAGACGGCTGTTCAGGGCGCGGAGGTGCTCGTACCGTGGGCGCTTCTAGGAGTAGATGGGCGACGTGTGAGTGCCGATTTGCTGTTTTTACGAAAAGTGAGATTTACTGATCGATGGGCAGGCAAATTCATCAACGAGAAGGGCGAGGAGGGCCCGTGGTAGACGCGTACGGAGATGCCTCTGTGCGTAGGTTAAAAGAATACAACAACACTTTCTATCCGCTCATGCGGGCTGCGAAGAGTGTGTGCTGTTTTCATTGGATTCATCGATGCGATGTTCGACCGGATGAGGTGCGCGTTTGAGTGGGAGCGGAATTACTCGAGACCATGATGCTGATGACGCCCCAATCGTGCATGGAAGCACGAAAGCTCTAGACAGCACCGTGAGATACGCTGCGTGCGTAGTCTACATAGTCCTCCTACATAAACGTCCCACCAAAAAAGATGCTGATGAGTGCAGTTACGGACTCGAGGTTCGTGTGTCTGATGTGGTGTTGAAACAGCATTCGGGGATGGAGGGCCAAGTCTCGGACTAGTACTCATCTTTGGACAGTTGCGGCGTACAGTTGTTGCCCAGGGCAAAGGGCAGCGCGGGAGTGGGGCAGTCATGATCAGCACGGTGGCGGAACGCCGAATGCGCGGCAGGAAGCGGCAGCGCGCCGCCCAAGACATGGCTGGCGTAGTGACATCCGGTGCGCTTCGGCCAAGCTCCGTCTCCCCCGCGCGTACGGCAACAAAGAAATGCCGATCTGGGCATGATGTCGAGATCTATGCCGGCGTACGTACTTTTTCCATGTTTTTCTACTCTTTTGACTCTGAGTGTCGCTCATGCTCTTCCCGCGCCTCTTTCTTCGCCCTGTCCCATCGCTGCACATTTTCTAACATCCTGCGCGCACCCACACTTCCTACTGGCAAGCTCCCGAACATTTAGGAAGGGTATTACCGAGTAGCTGGTGCATTGCAGCACCACTTTCACCCGTTTTAAAAGCTGACATCACGATGCTGCAGGTTCTGCGAGGAGCCGTTGCCCTCTCCCCCTCTGCAAGCCAATGCGTCGGCCTCTGCCAAGTTTTGAGTGACAGAACGAGCGTGCAATTGACGTGTCCGTGCGATGACATTGTGTGAGGGGCGGAGGTCGGGGTCGACGGCGCCTTTGCGACCACCTGTTCTTAGGGAGGCGGTGGTCATGGCTGGGTGATGCCACTGATGGTGAGTCTGACCGGTCCGGGTTCGCGCCTCCATCAAGTGATTCATCACGAATCACTGCCGCACTCACGTGATCCATCCTTCTCTTCTACGAGTCATCCGCGCGAGTACGCAGTCCCCATCGACGCCCTCCGTGTGTGAATACGCTCACACACTGGCCTTCGATCTCGTGCATCTCGCGCCCGGCAATGGGCGCGTAGGAATGCCCGTGAGCGGCGCGCGGCGCGTGGAGAGGGCGGGCATGCCAGTGGATGTGCAGTGTCTTTGGCAGGCCAACGTGATGGGGTGCATGAGCTGCAGCAGCAAAGAGTGCTTTGGGCGCGGAGTAGCCAGGAACCGGTTGTGGTTGAGCTGGGACGAACGAGGGCCACGAGGGAGCGCTAGGTGGACAAGGTGAACACTTTTTAGTCTTTTCATCTTTCGATCGTCTAACCAATCTCTCTGTTCTCTGCTATGGCCTTCCGCTGCAATGTCTGAACACGCTCTCTATCGTCTCATTCCTCGCATCTCTCGTCTTGTCCCGAATCCGACTACATATTCTTATTATCTATCGCTCTCGCTATCAATCTGCCCGCTCATCTCCATCTTCGTGCATGTGCTTCTTCCTCTGCTCGTTCGCACCCTCCTCTCACTTTTGCGATCCCTCTTATACCCCATCTTCTCGGACCCGCTCGCGGTTCGCGGTCCATATCCCTGGTATTGCTTCATCTTTTGCGTCTGTTCCCCGCGAATTATCCACATGCCTCTCCCTGCACGCACTTTTGCTGGCCTACCCCCGGCATCTTTGCGTTTACACCATCGCTGAGGATCCCGCTGTCCCGCGAAATCCCGCACTTTGGCTTCGGACCCACGCTCGACATCACCGCGCTGCACACGCTCAGGATCCCGGCTTTGAACTCCTGCCAGAGCCTCGGTTTCCGCCTCCCTCTTTACTTCGCGTCCGCTCGCACTATGGGGTCGGAAATGTCGAACTCTTGCAGATGGCGACTGTGCTGTTGACAATCGGCGACGCTCTTCCCGAGGGCTATACTTCTTTGTCAACGCTGAGCTAAGTGGGTCCACAAGGGGGGGAAATTTGCGGCTCGCGGATCGGTGTCCTTTCCATATTGAGTCTTACGGTCTCGGCGATCTCCCTTTCTCTCATTCCTCTTTGTCGAACGCGCTTTGTTTCTCCCGCTGTACGTGCACAGTACCCACAGGGACCGAAGAGCACTTACATACTCCCAGGCCCGCATCAATGCTGCATGTACGCGATCCCTTGCCATCTCACACTACAACTTCTCGCATTGTACATGTCTCACCTCCGCCTTCATCTCAGGGCAGTGGCGATTGCTAAAGCGACGTCAAATCAGGCGACGAAGCGGGCCAGTCAAGCAAACGCCTCTAACCCCATAATACATGAGCGGCGGCGACGGCAGCAGCAACGACGACAACCGTTGCAACACCGCCCTAGGCAGCGGTCATGGTTAGTTCATTCATGTCCGGATGTCTGAACCCCCTCAAGTTGCGTTTGGAATAGCGTAGTATCTGGCCTCTTACAAACTGTTCGAAGAACATCTGCAACATGTGCTAATAAGCGGCGAGGAGACTTCGACGGGTCGTCTTTGAAAGAACGGACGTTGTAACTCCGTCGCTCATTCTTCTTTGCGTGACGGACAAAGAGAGGTGAGAATGGTCGGCTATTTGCAATCTCGATTCCCCACCCAGTGAACAGAACGCGACATGATCTTACGGAGTGAAAGCAGGTAGTGGATCCGAAATGGAGACGGTAGCGACAGCGCTAATAACTTTGAACAGAGGCATGGGTCGACGGTATCGGGATCATATTCTCCGATTGACTGGATGGGCACGGCGGAGGACCGACCAAACGACGACCCACATTTTTAAATATCCGACACTTTAAATGAAAATTGCAACACATGTGGCAGAAAGTTCACCACATCATTTTAAAAATTCAACACATCCCAAAAAAGTGCATATCCTGTCCTCAGGAACTCCATTAGGGAAAACTGCAAGAACATGCTGTGCATCATAGCACGACATCACCCACGGCATCGATTTTGTATCTGATGGAGGTTTGGTAGTTGATCGGGCCGAGTTTTAGCCTGCTAAATAAATTATTTTGGGATTCAGCTTGCGGGGCGGTTAGAGGCACTGTTAGGTTTGTGTGAAACTTGCCCCGGTTTCGGCTGTGAATGGGCGAACTCTGTATCCACTGTGAATGGGCGGTTAGCCTCTGTATCCACAGTGAGTGAACTGGACTGTGTGCTGAACCTTTCCTTGACGATCTGTGATTGAAGGAAGACTAACCAAGAAAGGAATGTGCTAAGCTTTCTCTGAATGTGTCACTCATTTTCAAAATGTGCTGTTCTTTTTCTGATATGTGTGTTCTTTTTCTGTATGTGTTGTTCTTTCAAAATGGTGTGTGTTATTCGTATTAGGGACAGTCAGAGTGGAAGAACTCGGTCGAAACTGGATCGAAACTCGCTTCGGAACTGATTCGATTTTCGGTCCATTTCGATCGAGTTTCGAAGAATCGAGTTTTCGAAACTGTTTTCGTCCAACAACATTCAATCTGTATATCACGGAAGTTGAACTGAGGCGTGATTGCCATCATTCAACACTCCCCCTCAGCGCGCAACAGTTCACATCGTGAATTTCTTGCTCACCACGAAAAATGAGTTGAAGCAGCCCGGTGCGCGATGAGTTGTGGCTGGAAAGAGTGTGGCACGCGCCAAATGAGGAAGGTGATAATAACCCGCGTCGATCAGACCGGGTGCTAATCTCCGCTTCTTCTTCATCCACGCACATCGCCGTGCTTTTGCGCCGTTCTCGAGTGTTTTCACACTCGAGAGCACTTTCGACGCCTTCTCGTCGAACCAGCCTCTTCTTGACCACTCTTGTCACGGGCCAATGCAAAATTTCGAGTTGAAAGAGCGGAGCTATACTCCCCCTCAAACTCGACTGCGGCGTTCTTCATAACGCCTTCAGGGAACTCTGGGAAAGGAAGGAGGGTAGCTGTCGAAGGAAATGGAGGGTCTGGGCTGTTATCCTCGGGTCCAGGTGCGTCATTTTCCACTTGAAATCTTCTGCAAGCTGAGGGGCGTCGTACACGAAAGCTCGTTCTTCCACACACACGCGGCCGCTGTGAGGATAGAAAATACGCACTGCAGCGCCATTTTCGCTGAAACCAAGCCAGTGCCCCACACGCAAGCAGCCGCCGTCGAGTTTGCACTCTCGACGATGATCTTCGGCTCGCACCAACACCTTCTCGCCCCACCGTCGAATCACGCGCATACCCGTCATTTCACGCCCGTTCCGCACGTCCTGGTTCATCCGCCACACAACATGTCTCATGGCATGCGGCCACAACACGTCCGGCAGACGACTTTGGCGTACAAAGGCGGCGGCGCAATCTACGACGCAAGCGCTGATCCTTTCAGCTCTATCCCGGGCCACACTTGGGACATCCGACACACTCTCACTAGTGCCGCTGGGTGGATGGAGTTTACGTCCAGACGACCGGAGGACAAAACATTTGGTGAGTCCTGTCATTCTGCTCACCACCGTCAATAAACGGCTTCTCCCCGGTAGGTCTCTCGGAGCTCCTCCCCATGTGTCCTCGTCGAGTCCGGTGCCAGCAAATAGCGCCAACTCATCATCCGCGGCATCGGGAGCAGGTTGCAACACATTTCGGCCCGATGTGTCGTCAAGCTGTAGTCCCACGAGAATACGAGATTCCGCGAGCTTGCGGGCATCCTTCGGCAAGATGTGTGCATCCCGATGGTGCACCTCCTCGGTGAGTTCTTCTTCCCCTTTTGCTGGACGCAATCGCTGAAGTGCGATGTCCAGAATATCTGCCCCATCTGACCCGCGTACGCTACGCGTCCAGGACAGGCACGGCGCGTCGCAACTTGCGCTATCAGCACTCGCGATCCACGCCACCGTATACCCCAGTTCGCGGGAGTACAGCACTTCCGCCGAAAGGGAGTTATTGACGCCAGGTGCGTCCATAGTCGCTGTGCGGCTATCGTTTGCGCTAACGAGATCCGTCTCGTCTCCAGCCCTGTCGGAAAGCCCATCCGACATCTTGTCGTCGCCCGAGTCCAGGTCAACACCGATTGACGCGTTGCACGCATCCACATCGGCCCCAGATAGCTCCTCGGCTGTCTTGCGACCAAGATCTTCGCATTCCACGAATGCGGCACATAGGGATCCACCCGAATGGTTCTCCCCGTCGTCGTCGCTTGCCGGAATATCTTCCAATCCGGGCATCGAGTCAGCATCTGAATCCGAGTCGCTCCAATCTGAGCACTCTAGCAACGGTATGTCCTCCAGGTCCGAGTCGCTGTCGGAAGCGAGGCTAATAACATCCAGCTCCACAGGCTGAATGGCAGGCGACATCTCGCCAAGTTCTTCTTCATTTCCCGAACCAATGCCGGAGTTGAAGGTATCAAATACGGTGTCAGCGCCTATGCATGCTAGCGCCGTCTCCGTTGGGTAAATCTTGGCCTCTACGGCCTCGACTGACCACGCGCCATCAAGATCATCCGTCTCGATAGCGTTTGCAACAACCTCGGGAGCTTCGCGCCTCCGTGAGTTGTTTTCATCATCTCGATACCGGGGGCTAGTGCACTGAAAAACGTAAGTGCCCCCTCCCACCACAGTTCCAGCATGTCGGCAGAGCTCTGCGTGTATCAGACGGTCTGCGCGCTATAG
>QVIE01002477.1:0-11915 GCA_013387415.1 Panellus pusillus
CCGGGGAAGAAGTACCCGGGACGCAGCATGTGCGTGTGGATCGACCCGTTGGACGCCTTTGCAATTGCTTGGAGGTCGGTCTCTGTCCGGCCCTGTGGATGGTTCACGGTCAGCGTTCTTGTCGGCATCATTGATGAGCAGTAGGGCGAACCTTCACGCGAGCCCACATCATCCTGGACTTCTGGGTAGGGTCCGCGCCCTCGCCGCTGAAATACACGAAGCGGAACGAGCGGCCGGGCTCGAGGGAAGCAGCAAAGGCAGTAAGCGCCGCGACGGGGTAGTCGTGGGTGAACTCTGAGTACTGGGATTCGTTCATCCCGCCCGACGCGCGTCCAAGTGCCCAGACGCAACCATCATGACCCTTCACAAGGTCCGCAGGGTATTCTTTGAAGTTCGTGTGCTTCACGACGGTCATCTTGGGGTTGGGAGGGACGCTCGCGGGCAGAGCGCCTCGCAAGAGGACGGTGACATGCGTAATGCTTGGGTCTGCATTAGCAGTTCGCAGAACCTCAAGACCGGCTGCGAGGATTCAGCCAGGATTGTGTCTGAGGAAACAGACGAACCTGCTCCAGTGGCACCAGTGACCAAGATTCTCATGTTGTCTGGCGGCGTGTCTTGAGCAGGGAAGAGATTCAAGGAGAGGAAAGAAAGCAAATAGCTAAGCGGCCGCATGAGAGACTTTTATTTAAGTTCTCGCCTTCTTCCTGACACAATCGAGACGTCTTCTACGGCCTTCCTATACCCCCGTCTTTGTCCTCTGGCAGTCGGAAGCTTCAAGCCCGCAGCTGTTGGTTTGATACGCCACTCGTTAGTTACAACTACACACAAATCGAGGTTCTGCGGAAGGAAGACGAGAAGTCGATCATTCGCTCCAGAATCGTTGTAGACGATGAATAGGATATAATGATTCTTTAGAGACAGTATGTATAACCCATGCAATATAATAAGATAATGTCAATAGCGAGAGACTGTATGGTGTCAGAATGGAAAATCGGGCCCGCCTCGCTCTATCCAACTCAGAAACCGCGCGCTTATTTCCGGAGAGGCTTGAAGTCGAGGTACAGGTCCTGCGGCAGCGACAGGGCAAAAGGCGAGAAACCGTTCTTGATGCCGGCGAGATGCGTAGAGTCGGCGGGAATGGTCCACTCCCACTCGTTAAGCAGCATGGAGGCAAGGACGCGCTGCTCGTACATGGCGAAGTTACTGCAACAAAAATTAAACGGCGCGTGTACAAGGAAGAACGGATACTTACCGAGCAGGGCACATACGCGAACCGAGAGCGAAGGGCAGCCACTGGGTGGCATCGTAGTCATTCTGCTGGCTCTCGGACAAGTTCAAGAAGCGCTCGGGGATAAATTCGGTGGGGTTCGGCCAGTACTCGTCCTTGTAGTGGATGGCGGTGATGTTGGTGATGATCGAGGAGCCCTGGGGTATGAAAGCCTCCTTGCCGTTGGCGCCGACGAGGACGGCGTCCTTGTTGGCAGCGCGGGGAACCATGTACGTGATGGGGGTGTTGACGCGGAGTGACTCGCGGATGCAAGCACCGAGGTACGGCATCTGAGCGAGCTCGGCCATGGTCGGCTCGCCGCTGGTGTTCTTGGCCATGGCGCTTCGGACCTCCTCACGAGCGCGCTGCTGGATCTCGGGCTTCATCGCCATGTAGTAGCAGAGCGAAGACATGGCGCCGGCGGTCGTGTCCTGATGAATATTGGCTCAGCACAAGTCCTAGAGCAGAAAACCAAAACGTACGTGGCCCGCAATGAAGAAGACGACCATGTTGTCACGGTATTCAGTGTCGTTCATGGCTGCGGGGACGCAGTCAAGACGAAAGCCGAGGTCAGGGGAGAATAAAATACGCACCCTTGTCCTCCATCATGAACGTGAGCATGTCGTTGCCGGGGTTCTCCTTTTTGAACGTGAGGATGCCCTGGAACATGGCAACGAGCTCGTCGATAGCCTTGATCGTGTTGACACGGGGGAAGATCTTCTCCAGCTTAGGCATAATAAGGTAAGCGGGGTTGGCGATGCTCTCCATGACGTGGTTGTATTTCTTAACGAAAGGACTGTCGTCATTGCCGATGGCGTCGAAGTCGTGACCGATGGCGGTGGTTCCTTTACAATGAGAATAAGGGCGGGGTCATCTATGGCATGGCTGGGATACGTACCGACGGCGTCGAGAGTGTAGCGCATAGTGAGGTCATTCCAGAGCAAGTGGCCGCCGTTGCCCATCTGGGCGAAGAGCTTCTTGGCCAGCGTGGAGAACTCGCCGATGGGGACGTTACGGTCCAAAGCGGTCTTCACCACCTTGTGGTGGCGCTTCCAGGCCGCGCCGTTGGAAAGGATGACGTTCTGGTAGCCGACGAAACGCCAGAGAAGCATGCCATCCGGGGGGACCTCCTTCGGATACGTGACGATGTCGGCGGAAAGGTCCTTGGCGATCTTTGAACGCGGACGATGAGAACTGGTCTGTACGCGCAAACTGTAAAGCAAAGCACCTTGCGGTCAAGGACGTGAACGATCCAGCGCCCGAAGGCATACACCAAAACGGCCGGCTCGCCCCTGTTGGCGTAGGGGAGAAGGAGCTTCTTGATGCGGACGTCCTCGACCTCACCACGAATGTAACTCCAGATGGTGCGGATGACGGAGACCTTGGGGAGGTGGCGTAGGTTCCTGGGACAGCGAAGAGGTTGCGAATGCCGAGGACGGCGGCGGCAGAAAGAAGGAGAGGCCAATAGGGGTAGTACTCCTCGAGGCCGGCCGGGACCTTCAAGTCGTTGAGAGCGGCGAGGACAGAAGACATTGCCCGAAAGAATGGAGGTAACGATGAGCCCTCCGGGGTATTAATATGCGATCCATGAAACAGGCCTCCGCCGACCACTAGCCGACGACTACCGTGCGGCGTGCCCGTTCAGTAACTTCCTTTTACGGTCATCAACGGTCGACGTCAGATCCAGATTGTTCAGTTCTGGCCGTCGCTGGGCCTCTGTTCAGAGAGGCAACAATCTATCGTCTGGGGCTCAGCTCTTTTGACCGAAAAATATTAATGCGAGGAAGGAAGAGGGGGGATCAAAGTCCGAGATTGGCTGCCCACTAGCCAAGCGCCATCAATACCAGTACACCAGCCTTATAAGATTCAATCGTATCGCACAGCGCACGCGAGCGGGGCACGAAGCGAACAAGGCACAGACAGCCATTTATTAATTCCAGCTCCAGATGTACATAGGCTATAACGTACGAATCACAGTACATATACCAGACGATCATTTTTCTCTGATTATCGCCATTCGCAAGCGATAGCGAGCAACTGCCCTGAACGTCTGGGGATGACGATTAAGGTTCTTAAGATTAGGTTGAACCGCTGAAGATGCGATTCGTCGGTCCCGCGACGTGGGGTATGCACGTCCGTCCATTCAAGCCTCGAAAGCATGCAATAATATTGAATAGTTAAGACGAGTGGTGTTAGAAAATGAGTACATGATTATGAGTGTGCGTCTAGTGCCAGAAAAAAAGACCACGACGGATTACATACAACCGCCTCCGCCGCTCGCTCACGAAGAGCTCCGCTGCAGCGCCTCCACCTCCTTCAGCGCATTCACCGCCAGCGCCGTCGTAAGCCCCGTGTTCCCAATCAACCCCCTGACGCGCCGTACTTGTACACCCACCCATCGGCCACGACCCGTCCACCTCCTGCAGCGCAAGCAGCCGCTCGTGGTCCGCCTTATCGCACAGCCCGACCGACGCCGCAGCGAGGATGCGCATCGACAGCGCGAGCGCGTCGCCCGCCGAACCGAACAGTTTCGCAACGTTCGACGCGAAGAGCGGGCCGAAACGCTCCCGCACGGCGGGGGAGACGGCGATGAGGCGCGAGAGGAAGTAGAAGAAGGGGTCGGGGCCGTAGTAGTAGTACGTGCCGTCGGCGTACGCCTCGTGCTTGAGACGTCGTACACCCAGTCGAGGGTCGCGGCCAGCTCCTCCCCACGGCCGTTCATATAGAAGAACGTGAGGACGTTGACGCAGACTACGGGATCTGAAGCGGCTGTCGTCAGGACGCGGCGCTGTGCAGCGATGGATCGAAGCACTCACCGATACGGGGACGCGTGCGGTCGAAGTACGTGGTGACGATGTTGTCCTGATTTCTAAAGCTCAGGATCTCGTCCATCACACTCTGCTTCGTCGCATCGTCGAAGTGGGGTGATATTGACAGCGCGATAGAGCTCGAGTCCTGGTCGAAAGGGAAAGCCTCCGTCGTGAGGACACCGCCGTCTGTACGATGAGAGGCGATCAACAATTAACCGCTAATAAACAAAAAGGACTTACTCTTAAAAAATTAGTCAACCGCGGGTACTGGATGTAATCGACGAGGCTCAGATCCCCAGTGGCCTCAAGGATGAGCAGCTGAGCAAAGTTCTCCTCGAGAACGACACCGTGTTCGTCTCGGACGTCATATGCTTAGCGTTCGCCTTCAACCACTGCTCCCGCTAGCAATAGGGTCCCGAAAAAGCAGCTTGAGCGAGCGCTCGACGTCCTCGAATTTCTGGAACACAATGCCCTTCAGGCCGAGCGAGCGCGCAGACAGCACGTTCTCAAGCTTGTCGTCGACGAAGGCGGTGCGTGTTGGGTCGACGCCGGTGGCGTTGAGCACGGTGCGGTAGTACCCCAGGTTGGGCTTGCGCTCGCGCGCCGCTGCCGAGGTGAAGACGTGGTCGAAGAGCGCCCAGTCCTCGCGCCGCCCCTTGTGGCGGAGGACCTCCCAGTCGGGCGCGGAGATGTTGGACATGGCGTACAGATGACGCCCGGTTGCTTCTTCAGGTCGTGAAGCAGTGCGACCATGGAGGCGTCGCTGGTCAGAGAGTCTCGCGCGCCCTGGAAGGCGGCGGCGACCTCGCTGGACTCGATGCCGAACTCCTTGGCGACGAGGTCGTAGCACTCGGTCTCGCCGAGGTTACCTTTCTCGTACTCGAACCAGGTGGCGGAGCGCAGGATTTTGTGGAGCGTCTTGCCCGAGATAGAGGTCTTGGTCTCTGCAGACCAGGTGAAAAGGACGTCGCCGATGTCGAAGATCACGTTGTCGCATTGCCGGCGGGGACTTCAGGGTCAAGCTCTTTGTGATGTACGGAGCGTGCGGGAGACGTGGCGGGGGTCGACGAGTACGGCGTGGCGCTGGCGGAATCGGAAGAGGTCGACATGGTTCAAAAAATTGGGAAATTGAATCCGCGAGCGATGCCTCAGATAAGTATTTCACATTGATGATACACATAAACGTTGTTATGGTTAGCGGGTTGGAGTGTTTTGGCCGCTGGAGGATAATGTCAAAGGTGGCCGCTATTGCCATATTGGGAGTCTGTCACGGAGCAGAATGGGTCCCCTGGCCGGTAGCCCAAAACGACCGCCATCGACCGGAGGCATTTGAATATTGAAATTGCTCGTTTGTAAGAGCGCCATAACGAACGAAGATGGGGATCGACGAGATCCGAAATGATATGGAGATCCCTCAGGAACAAGGATATCCCCCGCCATGTAAGGTTTCCCTTGTGGATGTTGATCCACGACGCATACAAAGGCGGCAGCCAAGGCTGGGAGAAATTAACCGGGTACGAGGATAGAATTGAGTGCCGCAAGTGTGGCGCACCGGGAAATGAAGCACATATTGACAAAATGTGACGCTCCCGGCCACGAACTCGTCTGGGATCTAGCACCGGTTGGAGAGAGCTCTCCTAATTGAGTGCTTCATGCCCGAACATATAACGTTCCAAAAAATAAAATAAAATGCTCATTGTGTGAGCTCTTCGAAACCTTTCCTAGGCCAGAATGCGTTGTTAGGGGCCTTGAGGATTCGTAGGATTCAATCGCCTGTTGTCAAAAGCACCACTGCTTGGCGTTTGTGTCATTGGCCGACATGATTTTGTGATTCTGTGCAGTTCGAATCTACCGACGTCAGAGGTATAGATGTCGAAAAACGCTGATCGTGTCAATTGATTGCGACATCCGCCGCGTTAACTCCAACTTGCATGTACAGCGTCGTAGCTGCATGATGCCCCGCTTTTTCTGCGTTCTTGGACCGAAGCCAGAGGGTTGAACGTTGAAGGCCAGAGAGTTGCTCACGGCAGTGTTCATGAGCCGAGCAAACTTGCATGTGATAACGTGCGGCGGCGGATGATGATCATTCGCCCCACTGCGACTCGTTCGGCTGCACGCATCCATCCGATCCTCCGTCGTCGACTGCATGGCCGTATACACAGAAGAAGAAATCGCAAAGGTGCGCGGCAGCAGCGCATCTTCTTCTTTCGTAAAAACTCATTATACCGCAGCACAGCAAGGAGGGTGATCTTGTAAATTTCATTATGCTTTACCCCGCACTTCCTTGACTTCTGACTGCTTTCGTTATTAATTGCAGTGGGTCGTCATCGACGCGAAAGTACGTCCTTGTTGGCTTGCCAGAGCTCATGAGGTTGACGGACGTGAAGGTGTACGACTTGAGCAAGTTCGCAGGTATGCTCGGAACACGGACCAAGCGGCGTGTCTGAATTTTCTGTTCCAGATCTTCACCCGGGAGGCTCCAATGTCCTCTTCGCCGACAGCGTAGGTACGTTAAATTATAGCCACGAATTCCCGAACCGCATGCCTAAGCGGACCAGCCGGGAAGGACGCCACGCAGGTCTTCTTCGGCCTGCACCGCCTCGAAGTCCTCCAGCGCCCCCAATACGCGCGCCTCCAAATCGGCACCCTTTCCGGCGCCGAAAGCGTCATCAAGCCCCCCGCGCCGGGCTCGCTCTCGCGCGTCCCGTACGCCGAGCCGACGTGGCTCGCGAGCGGGTTCCACAGCCCCTATTACACCGACGGACATAGAAAATTCCAGACTGCGGTGCGCACGTTCTTCGAGGAGGTGGTGAAGCCCGAGGCGATTCGGTGCGAGGACAGTGGGAAGCGGATACCGCAGAGTGTGGTCGATAAGATGAGGTGCGCGCGGCTTTTTGACGGGGCCCCGCCACGCTCGGCTGCTTATACTGTGCAGCGAGGTGAACCTGATCGCCATGCGTCTCGGCCCCGGGAAACATCTCAAAGGCCGCACTCTGATGAACGGCGCCGTCGCCCCCGAGGAATTCGACTACTTCCACGAGGTGCTTATCCTTCCCTCCCCGTCCACATGTGACACCCCATCTCACTCGTCGACCAGCTAATAATTAATACCGAGCTCGCGCGCTTCGGCGGCCGCGGGTTCGTCGACGGTATCCTCGCGGGCGCCGTCATCGGCCTGCCCCCGTCCTCAACTTCGGCTCCCCGAGCTCAAGGCGCGCGTCGTGCCAGAGGTGCTGGGCGGGCGGAAGTACCTCGCGCTGGCGATCACGGAGGCGTTTGCGGGGTCGGATGTCAGCGGGTGGGTTGAATTCATCTTCACCGTGAAGAAGCTAATTGCAAGAATAGGATCCAGACGACGGCGGTGCGCGATGGAGACTTTTGGGTCGTCACCGGGACTAAGAAGTGCGTGCTCGTGCATCCTTCCTTCCTCGGCTCAGGCGGTCCGCTCATGTACGAAATTCTTTGAAGATGGATAACGAACGGGATG
The DNA here is from genome assembly GCA_013387415.1 of Panellus pusillus. Classification (NCBI taxonomy): domain Eukaryota; kingdom Fungi; phylum Basidiomycota; class Agaricomycetes; order Agaricales; family Mycenaceae; genus Panellus; species Panellus pusillus. The sequence goes on from QVIE01002477.1 coordinate 7,565, forward strand.
TTCGCGGACTACTTCACCACCGGTGCGTCCCCTTTCTTTCTCCCTCTCGTCCCCTCAAGCCCTCATCTCCCCAGGCTGCAAAACCGAGGTTTGTCACGTCGTCTCTCGACTCCATTCCGCTGTTTTCTGAGTGCGCGTTCAGACGGGCTTCACCGTCCTCCTCATCGAGCGCGACGCCAACTTATCCACTAAAGCCATCAAGACGTCGTACTCCGCCACCGCGGGCACGGCGTACGTCACGTTCGACAAGGTGCGCGTGCCTGTGGGGAACACGTTGGGGCAGATTGGGGGCGGGATGGGTGTTATTCTGAGGTGAGTCCTATCTTGCCTTTCCTCTCCCTCCCCTCCACCAAGAAACAACTCACGAACGAACAAAAGCAACTTCAACCACGAACGCTGGATGGTCACCTGCTGCGCGCTCTCCGCGCAGCGCGTCGTCGTCGAGGAGTGCCTCAAGTGGGCCTCACAGCGCATCGTCTTCGGCAAGCCCCTCACAGCGCAGGCGGTCATACGGGGCAAGTTGGCGGGGATGATCAGCAAGGTGGAGGCGGGGCAGAATTGGCTGGAGGGGGTCACGCATCAGATGAATAATGTGAGTGCGAGATGAAAGTGTGCACAGTGGAGGGACTAATTGTGTAGATGAGCTACGCGGAGATGTCGGGCAAGCTCGCGGGGCCCATTGGGCTTATGAAGGCGTACGTCCTTGCTGCGTCCTGACACCCTCTCATCTTATGTGCTTCTGCTACCTAGGTTCGTGTCGAAGTCCGGGCAGGAAATCGGGAATGGTATTATACCTCTTTTCCCGATTCCAACTACTTGGACTGATTGGTGCGTTGCGGCAGACGCGAGCCAGATATTCGGCGGCCGCGCGTTGACTGTGAGCGGGATGGGGAAGGTGATCGAGAACTTCCACCGCACGAGTGCATTTGATCAGAGTAAGTGCTACTCCCCTTGACTTGCACCCTGTCGAGCTGATGCACGTACGCACTTGATAGTTCTTGCTGGCGCGGAGGACGTCATGGCCGACTTGGGTGTACGGCAGGCGATGAAGAAGATGCCGAGCAATGCGCGGTTGTAAACACACGCCTTGGTTTTGTCGGGGTATTTATTAGTTATAAGTACAAGCATCTGGCCCGTGCCGATCCTCCTAGTCCAGGGTTATGCCCTTCGCGCTGAGAGCGTTTCTTGCCTCCGAGATTTCCTGTACCAAAGTGAGTGCTGAGTGGAGGGACAAGGTAAAGGCTGGCATACACGCATGAGGTCCTCGTACGCCTCTGGACAGTCTCTGAACGTGAACAGCCCCCAGCCGAGCGACCAGAGGGAGTACGAGCCGAACGTCACGAGCATCCACCAGGGAATCTGTGTTCATGAGAAGACGTATCCGTGGCAGCAGACAGGACGAACGAGAGGCCAGATTTGCTCGACGACAGCGCCGTCGAGCCCTGGGACGGCAAAGATCTGGAAGAAGACGAGTGCCCAGAGAGAGACGAGGAAGGTGGAGAGGAGGGCGACGCGGTGGGCGCGGGCCATGGTAAGTGGTGAAAGCTGGAAAAGGAAATTGATGGCGGCTTGTTCTGCGCGGCGACGGCTGTTCAGCACCTCTTTTGTGCGATGGCACGAGAATCCCTTGGTAAATATTATTCCTTTCATTGCAAGCAGCAGAACAGCCTGGAATATACAGGGTCTGCCCAGAAACAATGCTCCCCCGCAGATGCCGCGGAGGGGCGCGATACAGAAGCGGCCGATCCCGCATGTCCGACGGGTGGTGGCCGTCGCGAGCGGCAAGGGCGGTGTCGGGAAGAGCACCGTTGCAGTCAACCTCGCGTCTGCGCTGGCCTCCTCTCTGCGCGTCGGCGTGCTTGACCTCGACATATTTGGCCCGTCCATACCCACCTTGATGGGTTTGCGGGACAACGAGGAGCCATTACTGACCACTGGTAAGCTTTTTTTTTCTGCGTTCTCTTCTTGGCTTGACACAGCGCAGGTGGCGCGCTCATACCGCTCATGAACCACGGCATCCCCACCATGTCCATGGGCTTCCTACTCCCCGGCTCCCAAGACACCCCCGTCGTCTGGCGCGGCCTCATGGTCCAAAAAGCAGTCCAGCAGCTGCTCTTCGACGTCGACTGGCGCAACGCGCAGGGCGCGGGGCTCGACGTCCTTGTCGTCGATATGCCGCCCGCACCGGCGACGTGCCGCTCACGCTGGGGCAGCTCGTCGTCGTGGACGGTGCGTCCTGGCTCACCCATCATCACGATACTCACCTTGGACTCGATGCTACACAGGCGCCGTCATCGTCTCGACGCCCCAAGACGTCGCACTCGCCGACGTCAGCAAGGGCATCGCCATGCTCCGCAAAGTCTCCGTCCCGTGCGTCTCCCCTTCCTTTATTTCCTTCACTCATCTCTTCTCGAACAGATAACAGGCCTCCTCCTCAACCAATCCCACTTCCTCTGCCCAGCCTGCAGCACACCGCACTACCTCTACGGCCCCCCGAGGTTTCCGCGCCACCGCAGCGCGCCTCGGGGTGGAGGTGCTCGCGGAGTGCCTATTGTGCCGGGGGTGAGCGCGGGTGGGGATGCGGGAGTGCCCTTTGGGTTGTTTTCTTCGATGCACCCGGGGGGAGAGGCGGATAGGGATGGGAAGGGCGCGGGCGCGGCGCGGAGGAGTGGTTGGCTGAGATGCGCCGCGTTGCGGAGAGGTTGCGGCTTGCTATACAATGAATTCGGAAATATATTTTTCGAAGGAAGGTGTACTGCCCCGATCGGCGATTAGAGATTGACAGGTGGCGGTGGACGTCCACAAAAAATAGCCTTCTTTCTTGCCGCTTCCTGCGTTCACCAAGAAAATTACTCTGCGAATGCGGAGAAGCTCTGGCGTGAGATGAATCCTTGAATTTTGATTGTTCTTCCCGGGTTTTCGATTCTTCGAAGGTGCATCGCGTCTAATCGGCAATCAGGATCTTGACAGGTGGCGGTGAATATCAAAAATAGATTTTGTAGACAACGATCGTCGATAATCCCACTAGTGGTTCACCATCCCCAGAATCTCCATAACCTTCTCCTTTCTCCACCCCATCCTTATTCGTCGAATGCGACATCTCCGCAAACTCCTCCAGCTGTGCGAGCGTCGTGCCCGCCTTCATCTTGACCAAACAGTACGCCTCGGTGTTCAGCGGCAGGCGGAGCGGCATCTTGGCAGCGCCGCGACCGCCATCATCGCTTTGCTGGCTTTAGCGACGTCCCCGTTAAAGGGGATCGTCTCGAGCATCGCGCGGACCTGCGAGGAGGGCGAGGTGGGCGCTGCATACGCCGGGTGCGGGGGAGGATGCTCATCGAGCCGCCCCGCCATTCGGTGGTCGAACCCTCCGGGCTCGATGATGCAGCCCTGAATGTTCCTGAGACCCCCGATGAGCAAACAGAGTATGCTGTATGAATTGAGAGCGCACCATTCGGGTAGGACTTCCTTGACAGCGGACTCGGTGAAGCCTTCTAGCGCTGCAAGCAATATTCAATCATCCACCCGCGCCGTTTCTCAGCGAGTGCACTCACCGAACTTCGACGCGCTATAGAACGCCCCCTGGTTGGCACTGTACCCGCCGACCGTGGTCACATTGAGGAACCGCCCGCCGTACCCCTTGGGGTTGACTTCGCGGAAGAAGCGGATCGCCCTGCGCGCACAAACAATTCGTCATTTGCGTCAACTTACGGAGTAGAGGCGACGGCGGGCTCACTCCTTGGTGACATAGACGGCGCCCCAAAAGTTGACGTCGAACTGCTTGTGCGCCTCCTCGTCGGGCGTGCCTTCGATTTCGCTGAGAAGACCTTGATTGGAACGTTCAACCTCATGCCCGGATGTAAGTCGTGAATCGAGAACGCACCAAACCCTGCATTGTTCACGACAACCGAGATGAGGCCTACGTCCACCCCTGTCAAGCCCGTGCTATCCCACGAGGCAACACAACATGCACACACCGAAATGCTTCTCAGCGGCACCGAACGCCGCCACGACCTCCTCCGGCTTGGTCACGTCGAGCCGCACGACGAGGAGCTGCTCGGCGGGGTACTTCGCTTGAAGATCCTTAAGGACGTCCGGCTTGCGCAGCGTCGCGACGGCGCGCTCGCCTGCTGCGAGCACGGTTTCGAGGAGGTTGCGGCCCAGGCCGCTGGAGGTGCCGGTAACTGTTGTGTGCGCAGACGAGTGAGTTTGCAATAAATGGAAGGGATATGGATAAGTAAGACTGACCTGAACCAGACGCGAGAGGGGCTTGTCATGGTGGTGGCGTAGGTAGGTGATGATGAGAGTTTGTGAATACTTCGAGCAGCGTCGTTGGCGTGCACCATTGACCGCG
>QVIE01002476.1:0-90117 GCA_013387415.1 Panellus pusillus
CTCTAAACAAGGCAATAACTTACTTCCAAAATACTTCGATCATATTCTGGCGCTCTAGTCTCCGCGACCATGCATAGTTGTACAATCATTTAGTAGTCTATAGCGGAGACCACAAGGATTGAAGCAAGCTTGCCCTTCCATGCCATGGACGACCATTGCCCACACATACAGCGGCATGCTTAAGGGTTATCTTATAGGACAACCTCCACACTGCCGCGGCCCTCTACGACCAAGTATACACCCGCTACTCAGCCTCTCAGACAACCCCTCCTGCGCCGGCCGCCCCTTTCCCTCTCGCCTCAGCCGCCGGGCATGTTCCACAATCCCCGCCAAAACCCTCGCATTCCCGTCGCCAAGACTCCTGGACCGCACACGACCAGCCTTCAACGTCCTTACAAGCCGGACGCCACCCTTCGGCCAAGGAGGATTAATTAATGCGTCCTTCTTCGGAGGCTGGCGGATCAGCTGCACGATGGAGAATACCAGGAACCTGGGGTGGGCGAGAGCGAGGGCGTGGAGGGCGGCGGCGGTGGGTATGTGCAAGCGGGAGTGGTGCGTGGGGTGCACGAACATCCGGGGGAGGGTTGGACGGAAGCGTAGAGAAGTGCTGACAGCGCGTTAGCCAGCTGTTATATCAAGCAGAATTTAGAATCGCAAGTTGGTGCGCGCGGGGGTATGCCCTCCTTCACCTCCAAAATAAACCGGCACGGCGCCAAATGACCATCTCTGTTATAGAACAGCTCCTCCACTAAGCAGAGCTTGCATGCCCCAACCACGTCGAAGCAGCTGCTTCCCTTGCCGCAGTGAGCTCGTTCGTTTCCAGCGGGTGCAAGTTAGACTCGGCGAGCGCATACTATACGTACTAGAAGACGACCCTGTCGGTTACCTGGCGCGTGTTATGCACGCGCGCGGCTCTGAGGTCGCTTTACATTATTCCCGATATTGCGTGCAGGTGCGCGGGGATGGGCGGAGCCGCCCTGCGCGAGTTGCTCTCTGTACGTACTACCACGGCGCGCCGCAGCGCTCCCTGGGCGCGGCAGCAGCGGATTTGCGCCGGAGTGGAGGTAGCGGGTCATCTCGCAGCGGCGACGCGTTGCTCGTAAGTACGAGCATAAGTTCAGAACGAACTGGATGCATTGGATTGGGATAGAGAGGGTTCAGAATGATCCAATCAACCAATCAATCAATCCCATCATGTCCTCCTCCCAGACCATCTCCCTCAAAATCGAATTCAGCGGCGGCCTCGAGCTCCTCTTCTCCAACCAGCGCGCGCACAGGATAAGCGTGCCCGCGCTTGTTCCGGCTCATCACACCACCACCACCCCGGAGTCGAAGTCTGAACTGTCGGAGGCAGAGGCGAAGCCAGCCGACCTCGCGTTCCTGATCCACCACCTGCGCGCCACGCTCCTCACCGAGCGCGTCGAGCTCTTCATGGAGGGCGATACCGTGTGCGTTTTGCGTTCCCCCATTTACTCACTCTGCGATGAATGACGGCTGACTGACTGTGGATGTAACAGACGCCCGGGATCCTGGTCCTGGTGAACGACACGGACTGGGAGCTGGAGGGCGAGGGAGCGTACGTGCTCAAGGAGGGGGACGAGATCGTGTTCATCTCCACGCTGCATGGTGGATAGTCTGTGCCTCTCCGATGCGGAAGAGGGCTCCGCATCGCTGCGCACCTGTGAAGAGGCAAGGTGAGTGCAATGCGCAGCAGATGCAGATGCGTTCGAGGCTAATTGTCTTTTCTCGGATAGTAGGGCTTACTGTCTGTCGACGTCGAACGCCGGGCACGACGGTACGGGCACGGGTGGTGTTTTCAATTTTTGCAGGGATGATTGTATCTATCCTCTGTACCGATCGATCGACAGTCTTGTCGGAGAATCTCTGTGCATTACCGCGAACCATGGGCCATGGCCAGTCGGATTGAATCCCAGAGGCGACGACGCGCTTGGCGACTTACATGGATGAGTTTCGCTCGGGCTGTAAGTCAATGGTGCGACACTGTTTTCGCAATTCGGTACCGCCATGCATTCCTCCCCCAAGGCTAAAACCAACTTGAAATCCCGCCATGATCTCGACGCCGCTAGTATCCCGACGCTGCTATTGTGATACCAACCTTACCGCCGCTATCATTCCGACATCGTCGTTGTCCTAATCGTGATATTCATTAATTTTGGCGCTGCTGCTGTTCAAAATTTAAATCCAAACTCTGGCGCCGACGCCATTCCAAATCCGAGACGTATCAAGCGACGCTCGGGATTCGTTTATGCGGCTGAAATCTCCCACTCATCAAAAGCAGCAACCACATTCTCGAGCTCCTGTTTCGGGGCACTATACTATGTACGGGTCGCGATTTGCTCGAGGGTCTAAGCGCAGAATATTGACGAATTTTAGTGAATGCACCGGACAGCTGACTGATAGAAGACGAGTCTGCGTACCTCAAGTCTAAATCCGCTCAAGCCATGATATCTTGAACCAACTTGCGGGCACTTTTCCGATATTCAAGTCGAGCTGCTAGCGTTGCTGGCCTGAGATCTCTCGAATGTTCTATCATCGTTCTGCAGGGAGTTGTACAGACGCGTAGTGCTTCTATCATGCATGCGATATCAGACCAACGGGCTGGTCAATTCACAGAGAGATTCTGAATCTACCCGCCACGGTCACTTTGGCACCAACATCTTCACGGTGTACGTAGACCATCGGTCCGTCTGTACTCGAATTTCTATAGATACTTTCGACGCACCGCCGTTCGTCGACATACGTAGCTTCGTCGAATACGTCAAACCGAAGCAGTGTTTCTATTAATGCTCTGCTCTGTACCTACAACCTTGTGTTTATATACCAGTAATCCGCAGGAGTGACCGAACTGGGATGCAACTCCGAGTCGTGGTAAAACAGCATTTTTCCCCTGGATAACCCTTACACCATCTGAAGAGCGGGTTGCTTTCTCAGTGAAAATCAACCAATTCCAATGCCAGTCAGTAGACTAAGTACGTTGGTCTTGATCAGCGAAAATACTTTGTGTCATCGATGAGAAGCCGCGCAAGCGTGTCTGATTGGGGCAGCACGTGGTCGCGTTTCATGACTTTGCCCCACGTTCTGGCCACTGAGTTGTCGGTGGCCCACATAGTACTCTCATCATGAACATGAACGGAATACCGACACCCGGCTACCTCCTGCGTCGGCTGGTGAGCGTCATCTCGACGCTGTCGATACCGGAGTGGCGGTCGATGTTGTGGAGTAGTAATACTGCGGCGCTGGCACCGGAGCCGAGCGTCTCTGGTAATGTCGACCCACCGCCGATGTGGTCACCTCCACGGCGGCGGCCTCCTGCGCCACCACCCAGGCAAGATCCGGCCAAGCTAGACGCCATCCACCAGCTCCTCCTCAACCCCACCCTGTTCGACCCCATCCGCACACCCCGCTATCCCATCGTCCTTAGTCACGGTCTCTATGGCTTCGACTCACGTGGACCGAGCTCGTTCCCGAGCATGCGGATGCACTACTGGTCTAACGTCCTCCGCATCCTGCGCAAGACCGTCGGCGCTGAGGTCATCGTCACTTCCGCCCCGGGGTGCGCCGCTTTCCCCGCTCTCCTCTCCTACATACTCATCCGTGTTCGTATCTATCCAGCACAGGCTCCATCCTCTCGCGCTCCACCGCCATGGACCGCCAGCTGCAAGTCAAAGCCCGCGGGCGCGGCATCAACTTCCTCGCCCACTCCATGGGCGGGCTCGACTGCCGCCACCTTATCTCGCACATCAGACCGACTGAGTACGTCCCGCTGTCTCTCATGAGTGTGTGCACGCCCCACCGGGGGAGCCCCTTCATGGATTGGTGTGTGGTGAGCGCGAAGAGCCTGATTCTAGCTAGGGAAGAAGCTAATCGAAGATGTAGGAGAATATCGGGATCGGGAAGCTCAAGCGGGCGGAACTGCTTTCGCGCTCTGCGGAGGCGACGGCGGCGGCAGCAGCTGCCGCCGCCGCCGCCGCTTCTCCCGCCTCCACCTCCTCCAACTCTCCTTCCTCCAACCACACCTCCACGTCCACTTCCTCCAACCACACCTCCACGTCCACTTCCACCGCCTCCCCCACCCGCACCCCCAATCCTTCTCCCTCGCCTCCCTCCCCGCCTCCTTCACCTCCTACCTCCTGCACCTCGTCGACTCCCCCGCCTACGCGAACCTCACCTCGCGCTTCCTCAACGACGTCTTCAACCCGCAGACGCCCGACGCGCCGGGGGTGCGGTACTTCAGCGTCGCGGGGCGCCTCGGCGCGCTGAGCGTGTGGCACCCGCTTTGGCTGCCGAAGATGGTGTTGGATGGGGTGGAAAGGGGGAGCGCGAGAATGCAGGCGGAGAGGAAGGCGGGGGAGGGGGAGGGGGCACGCGAGAGAGGGAGTGGGGCAACGACGGGATCGTCACGGTCGAGAGCGCTAAGTGGGGCGAGTTTCTGGGCGTCTTGGAGGGGTGCGACCGTGCGTTGTCTTCTCTTTTCCCTCTTTTTCTTTCCGAAGCTGATCATCGACGACGCCGCAGACTGGGAGATGCGTGGCGCGAGGGGACTCGAGCTCGGCGTGGAGCTGCCGTCTCCGTTCCCGCTGCCGTTCCCGCTCCCGTCCTTGCCGTCGATCAAGCTCGGCGGGCTCGTGGGCGCGCGCAAGAAGGAGGGTGCCAAGGAGACGGAGGCGGAGGCGGAGGAAGGACGACAGCAGCAGCGGGACAAGGAGAAGGAGAAGGCGGACGACGCGCTGCTGAAGCTGTCGGCGGAGAAGATGTCGTCCGTGTTTGATTGGCTCGTCGAGCAGGCGGGGACGGCGACGGCGCGGCGCGCAAAGACCCCGGCTCCGGGCGAGGGGGTGGACGTGCCCGCGCAACCCAAGACGGAGAAGGAGGGGAAGGGCAAGGAGAAGAAGACGAAGACAGTGCAAGTCCAGGAGCTGGCGAGCAAGGCGGACTTGGAGCGCTTCTACATCGCGCTGTCGAGGAAGCTGTATGATGAGGGGTTGTAGACTCGCGAGGAGAAGAGGTGTATTCACAGTACATAACGTAGTATAATTATCCTTGTATCATATACATACATACGTAGCGTTCTTTGTTGCTCTCGAGGGTGCGCACTGGATGTGGGCGGGAAATTCAGTGTTGGCTCGGTCGAGCTCTATGTAGGTTCAAACCTTGCTGGCATTCAACATGATCACTGTATGCATTGGCATACGTTATTGCTACATCCCTAGAGTTCGCTGACGGGCGGTATATAGCCGCGCGGTTTCGAAGGTCGACGTCCTTGAAAAATTCGGAGAGTAGCTATAGCATCTCGTGGACGGTAGCTCGCTTGAGCACAGCATGGGCTGGTCTCCCGCAGTCCTGAGCTCGACTGTAAGCTAGTACTAGTATCCGTATCTTAAGTTTGAGACGGGGAAATCGTTGTAAGCCTCACGGGCGTTCACCTGATACTCATTCTGGGCTCTTCCAACAGAATCAGAATCATTCTCCCTTTCAACTTTCCTTCCGAACCCATCTATTTCAATATTAGGCGCTCAGAGTGGGCACCGGACATCGCAGAAGCGTTGGTTTCGCCGGACACATAGCGTCGCATGTCATCGAAAGAAATAGCCAAAGGCAGATGCGGATCAAATGTAACACCCTACAATTTTTTCATTCCACCCGTCTGTCGCTCGTTTTGATTCTTCTGTCTGCTGCAAAGCTCTAATTTGAACACATTATGGCAAATGCCAAGTCACAGTTATTATCGATTATCTGCATACCACTTGAATGCAGCTGATAAATTTCAGCCACCCAGTTGTTCCACATCAGCTTTCGGCTTGTTGCCGATGTTGGCACATGTTGTCATGTTACGTGTCCGGTGTGGGTTATTCTTCTGCGATTTTCCGGCCTCAGCTTCAAGCGGTCCTATTTGTGCATCGGCTGCAGCACCGTGGACTTCAAGTTGCGCTTCCACCATGCCTATGTCCACTTTGCTCAAAAAAGTGGGGCCGAAAGAAATTCCGAAAACAAAGTCAATCTTCGCCAACCTCTCCGATGCTTCGCCTCAGCTGCCGCTGTGCCAGTTCCGACTGGGGTTGATCTTGATTCTCAATCGAGTACCCTCCCAAATCCATCGCAATCCGCTGTATATCCTGTGCAGGATCCACAAGTCAATAACTCATCCACTCCCCCCACCCCAAGAACACTAAATGCCACCAATGGGATGCAGACAAGTGATGCTGTTCCACAGGATGATTTCTCCGATGATCTTCATGCCGCCTCGGTGTCTATGACCGCCGATCCAAGGATGAGCGAGGGGGACAACATACTCCTCACAATAGGTGCAGCAACTACTTGATGTCATCTCATTTGGCGACTACACTCACGCAAAAGGTAGAGAATGGGGTTGCCGATGCCATGGCCTACCAAGCCCAGGGCAGAGCGTGCTGACCACCGTTGAACCGGCTTTGGACACCATTCCTGCTGTGGAAATTGTAGAAAGCCGCTTGAACCAGTTCATGGAAAGCATGCCAGTCTTCATGAATGCGTCAGTAACAAATTTTATATCTCTTTTCTTTTTCTCACTCGGTGACAGTCTGGATGAGGTCGCCAGGCTGCACCCGTGTGTCTTGTGCACTCTTGTGCACATCGTACTGATGTTGATCTCATTCTAGTTTCATTGGAGGTACGTCCCAAAGTCTGGGCTTAAAGTTGTGATCTGATGTTTTCTTTCTCAGTTGCCGTCTTAGCTTTCAAGGCCGTTTGGGCGCTTGAGCAGAAACGACGCGACAATGACAAGAAGATTCTTGTTTTACACATGGAAATGAAGGACATGATGGCTGTCTTGACACAGTATGTCTCTTCAGCTAAGCATATTCAAATAAGAAGTTTATGTTTTACAGACTTAAGAATGTCAGGGACGTAGACTCAGAGGAGATAGCTCCTGATGGCACTAGTATCAAGGGACGCATGCAGCAGATTGCCGAAGCAACGGCAGACGACATCAAGGCTTGTGCAAATGGTAAGTCTGCCCAAAGTCTCAGTTCATTTGTCAACTTAATTCTAACAGCTTGTGACACGTACATCAAAAAGAAATTGATTGGTGCATACTTAGCTTGCTTCATCACTCTTTTACTCATCGAGCAACTCTGGGTCAGTAAAGGTGCTGAAAGGTCTGGTGTGGGAACAGCAGCTGGCCATGTTTGTCACAAACTTCACCCAGCACCGCTCAGACTTTGTGAGAGGACTTGACTTGTTCCGAACTTTGAACAATTAATTGAAGCAACAGCAATTTGCTCTTTCCATCCACAATGTCATTGGCATTGACACTGCCAATCAGACCCTACGCGATATGAACAGGTCAACAAGGGAGATGGAGAGGAAGTTGGACATGATGATGAAACTATTCTCTCAACTTGTGAGCCCTGAGCAGAAAGAGATGTCAAGGTACACTGCCCACCTATGTATTTTCCAACTGTTTCTCATTTCTGATACTAGGAAAATCGAGGAGAAGGGTGGGACAGCAGTCTTGTACAATGATGGAGCACTCAAGGAGCTCAACGACTTTGAGAACAAATCCATGGGTACTCAGGCGCTGAACCCCTCTCATGTCAGCAAGGGAGCCATGCCTTTTGGCCTCGAAGATCTGAAGTATGAGCTCCACATTGACATGGAAACTGCTTTGGAAAAGAATATGGATACATTCAGCCGAAAATTTGAGGTGCAGAAACAGATCATGTATGTGTGTTCATGTGCCCATTTGACAGCCTAGGCTGATGTATGCCGTTCTGCTTAAAGCAATAAACTGTCGCGGGTTATTGAACATAACGGGGATCGTGTGATTTCTGCAATATTGGCAGGGCCGCAAGATGGAATTGTTGATCCCGTGTGTTTTCCTCGTTGGCAAGTTGCTCTTGGCTCATGTCTTTCTTGAAAGACCATCCACTTCATATGGGTAGAGTGAGTTCCTGTCCTAATAACTGCTTCATAATGAATTCAGACCACTTGTTATTAGCATGATGGTGAGCTGGTTGTAGTTCTGCTTCGTTTGCTAAGAATTGAAAAAATGGAAATAGAGGTGGCGCGGGAGCGTTAAGGTATTACATAAGCTGACTCTCCTGCCCACAAGCATCACAGAAGTTGATACTTGTATCACCAGACGTGGCACTTTGTTTCCGTACTGCAAGATCATTTCCAGGCAGCGAGCAGGCACAATGACAACATGCAACATGCCAACCATGCCCCGATGGTGGATGAGGCAGACAAGTGGACTCTGAAGTACATCTCGGAGTATGCTATCACTTCGTGTGCTATGTGCTTGATCTAACCTGATCAAAAGTAATGCCTACCATCAAGCCATCACAGAAGTGTTCGACAATGACACCTCAGGCTTGGTAACTGTGAGACTACAAAAGGCTGAATCAAAATTCGACTGAAGTTGACGGATACTGATTGGTTAGGTAGCAGAAGTTAACACATTCACAGCACATCGCCCTCCTGACTGGAGGTTGACTGAGTACTTGTCCAGCACTCAAACCCTTCACTCACATCTCGTATCTTAGGCTCCCTCATTGGGTGGCATACTGGACGATTGGCCACCACCAAGTGATGTTCCAATATGCCATTAAGATCAACACACTATTGGGGAAGATGTTCGCTATCACAAACAACATCCTTCCATTCAATAAATCAGTGTGTTTACATATTCTGTTGAGTGGTAATTTTTGACACTAATGTCCATGCCATAGGCTGTGAACATGTACTGGCAGAGGTTGTACATTGATATCTATACACTGTCAGGAGGCTCTGTCATTCCCTGCAATGTTAAGGATGCCCTGCAAGTGTGTTCAGGCCCTTAACATCCCTACCTTGGTTTTCATGTTTTCTAGGAAAGATTTGCCTCCTACATCATGTATGAGGAGGCTCGAATTCGAAGTAGGTGTCAATCAGTCTCTCTGCATGCCAGTTGCAACCTAACACAACCTTTTTCTTCTTTAGCCAAGCTTGAAGCTATCCAGTATGACATTGACGACATTTCCACAGTCTCATTGGTGACAGGTACTTGTTTCTTGACTTTACAGTCTCAGATACCTCATGCAACATTGCTAGGTGAAGGGGGCATTGACAGAGTATGTAAATTATTTGTGCAGAAGTTCGAAGCTCAGAGTAACATGCTTCAGTATGCTTTACCCCTTATTTATCTACTCCTTTCAAGGCACTTTACAATATTCCGAATCGCACAAAGACATTGCCTCCACAACGATGAGCTTTGGGATGCAGCAGACACCCTGCAATATGTCTTTGATGCAATGCGAGCAAGGGTTTCTATGCTTGTAACAAGATTTGAGCAACAGGTATGCTCAAGACCCTTGACTTACAGCCCAACTCAGGTGTGTGCAGAAACTGGATGTCGCCTCCGCCTTCAGAACATTTTCTTTTGGGCTCTATGCCAGTGAATATACAAACGAGCCTGAGAAGCTGTTGCTCAAACTTGAAGCAAAATTCCCCGACATTCCATATGATGAAAGCGTGGAAATAGAAATTGTTGATATCAACAAGATATTGAAGTACCCATATGACCAGGAGGCCCTCGACTTTGATGCATACAAACCCAGGACTGTAATTCCAATAGAAGATGCCAATCCTTCAATACATCCTGCTTTCGAGGGTGTGCTGCGTCTCTGGCATGGTTTCACATATTGGGTTCGTCGCGCCTTTCGTCCTTCATACACGTCATTGAATCCACACTTAGCCGGCTTCAAGCCAGTGGCCCGCTGCTGGGATGATCTCCATGCATTTCACACCTTCGTCCGTGAACGGGGAGGTGCAGAATTTCGCTGCTGCCGAACGGGCCAACCGAACCGATTTCAAGGTCACGGGCCAGTGCCGCGCAGGCGACGAGCCTGGGACTGTTGTATTGACTTTCAAGCGCACATTCCCCGTTCGCTTTCCTCCACAGTACTTTTCCGGTAAATGGGATCCTGCTACAGATACACTCTCTGGCACATGTGGTGTTGAAGAAGACCCGGCGACGCATGGGGCGGCGTTCGTGTTCAAGCGTATGAGGCCGGAGATACTGTGCTTCATGCCAGCTCCAGTTGAGCTCGAAACCAACAAACCCCGAGCGCTTTGGGCCTGGGCCATTGCATCGGTGATCTACGACTTGCGGCGGGCGCAGTGGAGTTGGTCATTCTTCAAGGAACGGCGTGATAACCGGCGCCGCTTCATTGAACTTTACATCCGAAGTGATGCAGCAAGCACACAATTTGGAAAAGAGCTGTCGCCGGCAGAAGATCAAGAGCTTCTTCATCTGAAGAAAAGTACGTGATACTTTCATCAAGAATACCCGAGCTCCTGCTGAACTAGAACCATCTCAGCTTCCACGACAGCAGATTTTCGCTTCATTACCAGTCTTGCGGAGCAACAGATACGTGCCATTACTGACCATAAGTATGTGTGCTGCATCTTCCAGCTTTGTCTTCTAATTCCGACGTTGCACTAACTTTTGTGTTTAGTGCCGACTGTGCCATATGTGGTCGCAGAATTGGTGGGGCACTCATCAGCTGCCTTCAATGCCATGTGCGCAATAATGCTGATACAGTGGTTTAAGCACTGACCCATATGCAGATGGCTGATACCATCAACACAGTCTGTTCTGTTCACCTTTGTCAAGGACATGTGGGATGACTATTCCATCCAGGTTGATTTCTGTGACAACCCAGACTGTATCAAGGAACGATGCAAGCGCGATGACATGCAGAAGGCGCATCAACCATACCACGATCTTATGAAGGTCCGGCGTAGGGTTCATATGCACCTATTCATGAAGACGTATCGGGACGCCAAAGCGGCCCTTGCCCGCGCACGGACACTGATGACCTCCAGTGAGGAGAATGGTCTGGACGAGGAGAGCAAGCCTGGTAACGAGGAAGAGGAAGGACATACACCGTTGTCAGCCGTCGGCTTCGAACGCCTCTCCACACCCACTTTAGAGTCGGTCCCTGGTCTGCCAGATGAGGAGAACGAGCCTGGTACCGAGGAAGAGGAAGGACATTCACCATTGTCAGTCATCAGCCTCGAACACCTCTCCACACCCACTCTAGAGTCAAACCCATCACTCCGTCCAGAGTGGATGCTGCTGACGCCCGCTCCCGCAACCAGCAGCACCCCTCCGTGCGCAAATTGCAGCAAGCAAGTCACAATGCCCTGCTGGTACTGCGTGCAATGCGCCGACCCGACGTTCATCTGCTGGGAGTGTGACATGAAGAACAAGATTAGGTTCGGATGGCACGATTTCCACACGCACGATCTCGTGCGCATCGCTGAGGTGGTGGAGGAGAAGAACCTGACCATGGAGGAGCAATTTGCGTGGCACGAACAGATGGTGGTGGAGCGGCTGGGCCGGCTGCAGAATTGGGTCGATGGACGTTCAGTGCAAGGGCAAGGCTTGCTGGAGGAGCGCCTCGGGGATCTGCTAGGGCGATTTGCATTGCAAGACAGGATGGCAGATGACCGGATGAGCCAGCTGCATGCTTGGATCAATATGCCTCTAGAGCAGCTGATGGAGCGCCTCGGAGCTCTGGAGGAACGAGTTACGTTGCACGAAACAACGGTGGCGGAGCGGCTGGACCAGCTGGTGCATTTAGTAGACACCTGTCTACAAGTCTTGCAGGAGGAGCGTCTCGAGGATTTGGAGGAGCGATTTGCGAGGCACGAAAAGACGATGACGGAGCGGCTGGGCCAACTGGAGGCTTCGGTCGATGCGCGTCTAGTGAAGGTGGAGGGCTTGCTGGAGCAGCTTCTGCTCAAGCTGTAACGAGTTACGACCATGGTGACGGTGGATGTTCAACATAAATATGTACTAACAATGAGGTCGGAATATGATCCCAGCTACGAGGCTTGTTGCCGCATATTGAGTCCTCGTGAGCCCCGCAAGTGCCCCGAAGTCGTGTGGGCTAGCGGAACAAGCGCTAACTGTTTGAGCCTTGAGCTTGAGGCGCCACCAGGTATCTCGAATAATTTGGTATAGTATATTTCTCCGAGTCGGAGTCTCCTCAATCCTGAGGCATAATACAGGCCTAAACTCTCCATTCCTCACTGCTCACACTCCGAATGACCCCGCGGGTGAAGATGTCCTCGCTACGCCGGTAAATAACAATCCCGCTGACTTCTTCGGCGAGAACGCTGGGCTCAAACGACTTCTCTCCGTTGCTTCGGCTCCTGGTACGACCATTACGAACAAGGGCAAGAAATTAGAATCGCAGCAACGCCTCTCTGGGGCCATCGGCTGCTCCCTTGACCGCAGTGACGCGCGCCGCCAAGGATTTCCTTGATGCGCTCATTCTCACTGAGGTGCACGCTGCCGACAAGCGCTATGACGGGGAACCGAGCCTGAGGGGCGCGTTGTTCAGCGCGACCTTTTCACCCTCGCTGAGCGCTTCGCGTTTTTTTTCGTGCCGAATACCAGATGCATTGAGCGGAGATGGTATCTGCTCTGGATGGTATGCAGAACTCACATTGCCCCATGCACTCACTCCCTGACGTACATCCAGGATTCCGCGCGCAACACATGGATGTTGCCACGTCTGTGGCTAACACTGGGCATCTCGTCTTGACCATCGACCCGCCGGAGGCCCTGCGCGGCCTCACGCTACTTGCGGCTCGCCTGAACCAAGTTGAGGCATCGAATACGCTGACCACCGCGCAGATCAAAGTGGTCTTTAACAGCCTGCAGAGCCTCATTAGTACCGTCTCTGCCCTCAAAGCGCAGCTGGGTAGCAGTGATACGGCTCCAGCGCCCGGTCCAGACGTTGCACCATCGACTAACGACCAACTGCTCCAGCCTCGAAGCTCAAGTGCCGCAATGGAACTCGAAACGCGGCCGGTCCTTGTCCGCACCCGACGACGGTCGCGTTGTACGCCCCCGCCTCGACGCGCCGTCTCGCACGCTGCTGTGGTGCTCCGCAGCCTGCGCAAGACCGTCGGCGCAGAGGTCATCGTCACCTCCGCTCCGGGGTGCGCCGCTTTTCCCGCTCTCCTCCCTGACATACTCATCCGTGTTTGTGTCCATCCAGCACAGGCTCCATCCTCTCGCGCTCCACCGCCATGGACCGTCAGTTGCAGGCTGCAAATCAAAGCCCGGGGGCGCGGCATCAACTCTCTCGCCCACTCCATGGGCGGGCTCGACTGCGGGCACCTCATCTCGCACATCAAGCCGACGGAGTACGTCCCGCTCTCCCTCGCGAGCGCGTGCACGCCCCATCGCGGGAGACCGTTCATGGATTGGTGTGTGGTGGGCGCAAAGAGCCTGAATCTAGCGAGGGAAGAAGCTAATCTAAGATGTGGGAGAATATTGGGATTGGCAAAGTCAAGCGGGAGGAGCTGTTTTCGCGCTCAGCGGAGGCGGCTTTTAAGTTTTGATTGGCTCGTCGAACGGCGAGGCGCGCGAGGGGGCGGCGTATAATTATCCTTGTATCATATACATATGTAGCGTTTGTTGCTCTCGAGGCTGCACACTGGATGTGGGCGGAAAATGCAGTATTGCGAGCTTTACCGAACGCCCTATTTAGTATTTGAACCCACGTCCAAAAAGTGAGGTATGCTTTTTCCCGGCATCTTCCGGTGAATAACCCTTGTTTGATGAGCTCAGGCTGGAACTTCTCCCTCAAGCCTGTACCGCAGGTCGCCCGTCCATACGAAACGACGAGCCAGAAGTTCGCCAGGAAATGTAGAGAGAATCCATACGTCCCAATCGGTGCGTCCCCCATCCATGATTATGTTCCGACTTGCAAAATTTTGACACACCACCCCCAGGCGGCGCCCTCACCGTCGTCAACCTCGTCATGGCCGTGCTCAACCTCGCGCGCGGCGAGTCCCTCAAGATGAACTACTGGCTCCGCGGGCGCGTCGCGATGCAGGGGCTCACCATCGTCGCGCTCCTCGTCGGCGCATCGCGCATGGGGGAGCTGGACTGGGGCCCGGATCGCTTTCAGCGGACGGTGCACTGGGATGTGCGGCAGCTGCTCGCGCAGGATGAAAAGGCGTTCTTGGCGCGCAGGAGCGCTGCGCAGCTCGCGGAGGAGGCGGAAGGCAGGGTTTTCGGGAGAGGCGTGCTTGCGCGGAGGAGCGAGGAGCTTATGGGTGTGGGGCGCCCGGGGGACGGGCGTGCTGCTGCTGCTGTCGCCGCCGAAAAGTCGTCGGGTACATCATCATGGCTGGGATGGGGCCGACACAAAGCCGAATGAACGAAAATATTGTTTTCTTCCTTACATTCCCGTCGTCGCACATAGTATGTATCAATTGTCCCCCCGCTGCGCCGCCACCCCCGGCCCTTTGCCCACCTCCACCGCAAGCCGCCACCCGCCATACATCTGATTCACCGCCGCGCTCCGGCGCAGCACAGCCAGCTCTGCCACCGCGTCCGAGTACATTGACTTTATCTTCGCGCCGTCGGTTTCGTTCTACATCAAGTACGATCAATGACTTTTAGTCCGGTGGTAGTGAGTTGAAGCAGAGAACGGACTTGGAGTGCGCGGAACGTCTCGCGCGTGCGGCGGAGGAAGTATTCTCTGAAGTTGTACGAGCTGAAGGAGCGCGAGGTGCGCAGCATCGTGGAGTAGAGGCTCAGGATTGAGCGCCGCGTGGGGGGCGTCACCATCGTGGTTGGCGGCAAAGGCTAGGAGGGATTAGGTCATACGCGTAACGTATTGACAAAGCGCGCCGTGACTCAACCCTACAAAGATGTGACTTACTCCGAACTCCCAACGCTCGGGAGTCGGTTTACACGCGTCATTCAATTCAGTTCGCCCAGACTGCCATGTTTACTCTGCTCAGAGCCGCATTTGCGGCGGTATGGCTAGGAATCGCCGCTGCCGAGCAGGTTCCGCTGGCGCCGATGCACCTTTCGTCTGTTGGCCCAGATGAATTCTCGACTTTGGTCCATCCCAGTTTCCCCCATCACCGTGTACGGGTGAAGCAAACGAGCTTCTGCGACCCGACCGTCAAGTAGATCACAAGTTCTCGATTCAAACCCTGATCTGAAGGTCTACCGAAGTGTCTACACGGGCTATTTGGATGTCGATCAAGGCGCGAAGCACCTCTTCTTCTATTTCTTTGAGAGTAGGCGGGACCCTGCCAAGGGTACGCGCTATGGCCTTGTTGTTCTTGCAGCTGCGTTCATGACCGTTACTGGTAGACGACGTTCTCATGTGGATTAACGGTGCGCCTGGTCTTACCATCCAGATGGACGATCTTACCCATATCTAGGCGGACCCGGATGCAGCTCTTCAACAGGACTGCTCATGGAGCTGGGTGCGTCGCTCGTCCTATTCAACGACTTGACTAAGGCACCCCAGGCCCATGCAATATCGACCTGAAAAACGCGTCAACAAATGGCACAACATGGAACCCGTACTCATGGAACAACGAGGCGAACATATTTTTCCTCGACCAACCGTATGCAAGCCTTGCTCCTCTCCAATATGGACTGAGACCGCGTCTTTGATAGTGTCGGCGTGGGGTTCTCGTATGCCGACTATGGCGAGAAATTGAAACCACTGAAGACGCTGCCAAGAACGTCTACGCTTTCATCTCCATTTTCTTTGAGACATTCTCTCAGTTCGCGGGTCGGCCTCTCCATCTCTCTGGAGAGTCTTATGCTGTCTCTCATCCTCTCATCTCTCGATCCGTGGCTCACTCGAGTACAGGGCCGCTACCTACCCGTCTTCGCGAGCGAGATCTACGACCAGAATCAGCTAGCAGAACAGCAAGGTCGCCCGACCCTCAATTTGAAGAGCATCGTCATCGGGAACGGTCTCACGGACATCTCGACGCGAGTCTGATCGCCTGCGATTGGGCCGAGCTGACAAGCCCTTCAGTTTGTACTCCGGACGCTTCGAGATCGAGTGTGGAACGGCTGCGCTGGACGTGCCGTTCCAAACTATCAGCACATGCGTGCGCATGAAGTCTGTAGTACGTCCTTTTGTCTCGTCGACGCTCAGCGTGCTCCAATGCCGCTAGCTTCCGCGATGCGAAAAGGCGTTGAGGGATAGCTGCATTGACCAGCTCGACGCAATCAAATGCCGTGCTGCCGCTATCTTTTGCGAGTCCGAGCTTTCGGCTGGAATGCGGGCTACTGGTTAGTCCACCTCGAGAGCTTTCCTTCAGTCGCCTTGACGCTTGAGCAGGCCGCGACGTCTACGACATCTCAAAGGTCGGACTGACATAGTCCTTCACTCCGATTACTCTGACGCCCCGCTGTGACTCCATAGCCCTGCATAGGCGATCTCTGCTACGGAGAGAAAGGCCCCATCACCGCATACCTCTCCTCTCCCGCCGTGCGCGAACTCCTCGGCATCGACCCGAGCGCAAACTTCTCATCCTGCTCGGACGAAGTGGGCTCCCTCTTCGACGCGCGGCTCGACTGGGCGGCGCCGACGCAGCTCTACGTCGCCGGCCTGCTGGACCGCGGCGTGCGCGTGCTCATCTACGCCGGGACGTACGACTGGCAGTGCAACTGGGTGTCGAACCGCATGTGGGTCGACCGGCTCGAGTGGAGCGGGCAGGCGGCGTATGCCGCGCTGGGATGGGCGGATTGGGGCGTCGGAGGCGCGGTGGGGAAGGCGGGCGAGGTGAAGCAGGGTCAGGGGAGCCTGCTCGCTTTCGTGACCATACGCGGGGCCGGACATATGATAAGTGGCTGATACCCTCTTCTCTGTTTTTTCATCTGATGGGTGTTCTTTTCTTGTACGCGCCGCATGATAAGCCAGAGGAGGCGTTGACTATGCTGTCCGCTTGGTTGCACGGACGGCAGCTCTGATCCAGAACGTTTTTCGACAATGCTTAACTGCCAGCGATATACGACATCCTTCGCTGCTGAGTAATATTCCTTCCCTGCACCACATCCTGGCCAGCTCTTGATTTATCAAATCAGTTCGTTTTTTGAACGACAGTGATGGTTTTACGGGAAATGCGGCGCCGTGATGACCGATGCGCCGTGCTGAAGGAAGACGACGCCGTACCTGGGCTCGACCTGTCCGGGAGTCGACACCTGTCAGATGGATTCATTCGGAGATCCGTGGAGTTAGGTGGAGTTCTACTACATAGTTCACCACGGACGCAATTGACGCGGGTGTGGTAAGTATGACAGGTTCAATGAAGGGTGTACGACGGGGGCTTGAACTACAGTTTGGATTGATTCATTGGAGTCAGATCTGCCTCATTTGCCGAGACGAAAAATGGGCCGGGGGGGGGGGGGGGGTTCAAAGATCGATCCTATTCTCAGTAGATGCGCTTTGAAAACATTTTCATGACTACTAGTACTCAGAGTATGAGGCGAGTTGACAATGACAGTGATCCGAGTCGTGACGTCGACCTCCGAGTTCAAGCTCAGCGATGATGGAGCCCTTTCGCCTACTCGACGTACCGAGCGAGCTGCTCGTGTACATTCTCACTTTTCTCGACAACGATGACCTCGATGCTTGCGAGCACTCGTCGCCCGTTCTTGCCGAATTCATCAAATCATCGGTGGAACTACAATACCTGAAAGCCTTGAGCGTGGCGCAACTGGTCGATAATCCGACTTCACTTGTCCCCATCGTCGACCGTCTCGCTGCATTGCGCGCCCGGGAATCTGCGTTCTCAGAAGTCAAGCCCAGCTGGAAACGCTCTCTCATTGTGGATTTCGTTCCGGCCGGTTTATACGAGCTCTCTGCGGGTGGGTGCATTCAAGGAAATGATAAGATGAGTCTATAACCTTGTTCAGGGCTCTTCTTTCTGGGAGAGTTTTCTCGGAGAGCGCTGCGGTACGTCAAGCTACCTAGAGAGCCCGCGGAAGACGACGCGCCTCCCGTTCAATGGGAACGCATAGCGCTCAAGACGGATCATGCTATCATCATAGATTTTGGCCTGGCAATCGAGGAGCACGACCTCATCGTGATAGCCACTTTGTACGTGGAACCCGGCGTAGGTGAACCTCCAAGAGTCTAACCATCATTCTATCCAAGCAACCCGACACGATCCTTTGAGGAGAGGGAGCCACCAGGATCGTCTCGGTCAGGTCTGCCGCTGGAAGGCGAAATCAGGCTCGAGTTCCTCTCCATCTCCACGCGAGAGCCACATCCACAAGCTCGCGGGCCGATCAAGGTGCAACAGTCGCATTGGGGCCTCCCGAATGTCATATTAGAAACCGTGGGCGACCACATAGTCTTCGCAGTGTCTTACTCGCATACGGATGCGCCCAACGACAATATCTACATCTACCAATGGCGGACGGGAAAGCTTGTAAAGGTAGGCTGAACCTACTCATACTGGGCCATTTTAAAAAGAATCGGGCATAGCTGATCATCGCTGAACGCCGAACCTACTTCGGTGCGGTTTTTCTTTCTACCGACGTTGTATTGTTGCCCAACACATCGGCGGCGACGCTGGAGCTGTGGCAGATTTCTTCCAATGAAGAAACGCCGGCTCTCACGCTGCACCTGCCGCGCATCGTCCCCGGCATGCAGATCCGCCTTATGACTGCGCGGGGCGAGCCTAACCCCTCGGTCCTACCCTCCGCAAAGACCCACACACGCCGTTTTCCACGAGCGCCGCCAACTCCATCATCATCTTCCACATCAACTTCCAGATCCACCAATTTCTGCTCTTCATCCACCGGAGCGCGCTCCTCGCGCTCCTCTCCGCGCACTCCACGAACCCCGACCCGCTCGCGTACGCGGAGTGGGGCCCGAACGTGTGCCGGTGGCTCAACGCGGCGGGCGTCAATACGGACTGGATCACGACGACGGCGGGACAGCGGTGCGTGCTCCTGCCGACGCGCGCGCCGTCGCCGTTCTTCCTGTTGGACTTCAACCCGCTCAATACGCCCGTGGGGGGAGGCCGCGCGCCGACTTCCGCCGGACGACGATCCGTTCAGCATGGATCATGGGATTTGGGCGGAGACGGTGGGATCGCGGCTCGAGTGCCACGTCGCGGGAGGGATGCAGCAGTTTGCGGGGTACAGCGGCGCGAGCTTGGATGACGAGCGGATCATTGCGCTTCGTGTGAGTCGAGCTGCTTGCTTTCTCTCTCTCTCTCTCCGATCTATCTTTCTTTGTCTCTCTTCGTCTGCTGACCTCCGCCCATTTCGTCCCTTTCTTCAGAGAAACATACTGCGTCACGTAGCCGCCATAGATGTATTCTATTTCGGCTGACAGCACACAAAAACGTTGGACAATCCATCCCAAATCCAAGAATCCCAAGCTATCCTATTTTTCGACCATACGACGTCATATGACGTTTAGAACTCCATCCACAAAAAAGAATCGAAAGAGAAAAACTTAGCAACTCTTTCCAAATTGGAACCGCTCGGGAGCATTTACTCGCCCTCGTCGATTCCCGAATCGCTCAAAGGAGCAAGGGCTCGCTTCCTGCTTGTCCGGCGTGGTCCGGTCGGGTACCTCGGGCGATGGATCTGCAAACAAGATGGATACCAGCGACTAATCAGAAGACGACAACGTACGTCGACAGCGGCCAACCCTGGATTAGATCACAATTGGGAAGCGGCTCTCTCCTGCCCTTTTGAGCGTCCCCGGATACACGTTACGCGTACTACGGCTGGCTAGCTCACTGCTCTCGAGACCCGATGCTTTGTACAAACATGGCTTTATGTTCTATGTACATGATTTGCTTTATGTTTTTTACTTGTATTTTTTCCGCTACGACTTACAACAAACTGAAAAAGGGACTTTCGAGGGGGGAAGAAGGGTATAAGAAAGAATGTAGGCGTTCTGCTACCAAGCCCGAGAGCCGGAAGCAAAGGAGAAGTATAAAGACGGTGTTCTGTTCGTGTGGGGTCATGCAATATATCGGGTGGGGGAGGGGGAAAGAGGAGAGGAGTAAAAGATCTATGGTGTATGGGTGATGGGCAGGCAGCAGGGCGAGGATCACCACACGCCCTGGCGGGCACGCGCCTGCTGCTGCTGGTGATACACCCACTTTTCGCTCTCCTCCTGCTGCAGCTGGTGCTGCTGCAACATCACCTGGTGGTGATGCAGTTGCCGTGCGTGGTGGTCGAACATCATCGCCGGGTCGAAGTTCGCCATCGTGGGGCTGGCGATCATCGGCGACGCGTAGTGAGGCGGGGAGTGAGACTGGCGCTGCTGCTGTGCGGGCGGCTGCTGGGTGCCGATGGCGATGGTCAGCGGCGGCGCTTCGGGGGAGACGTACGGTGCCGGTATTGGCTGCGCCATGGGCTCGACGGGCGGCTGCTGGACATGGATGTAGTCCTCGGGGTCAGAGTAGTGCCGGGGGTAACCCGCAGAACCATAGTCTTCCTCCTCCTCGCCGTCCTCGCCCTCCATCATGTCGCCTACCTCGAACTCGAGCTCGCCGCTCAGGATGACGCCAAAGCCATCGGAACGGCGAGGCTCTTCGACAGGGGGGACACCCGCACGCATGCGCCACTCGTTCACTTCATGCCGGAGAGCGTCGGTCTCGTTCTTGAGGAGACGTAACTGCTGTGCAGCCAAGATGCGGTGTCGGCGCGAAGCATTGATGTGAGCAATGCTGGAATTGACGATGGCGGATTTTGAGGGCCGGCGGATCTGAGAGAGGTTGGGAAGCAAGGCCGCAAGATCCTGAGAAAAAAAACCAAAATTAGTCAAAGGGGGTAATGAGACGGCCTGAGAACTGACGAGAAAACGACCGTTTAGAGTCTCTCTTCGCTGGCGCTCGACAGCATTGTGCGTTGCACGGCGCTCGGCAGTATTAGCACGCCGATTGGGCTTGGTGGTGCGTTTGACGCCTCCAGAGTTGGCTACGGCGGCGGCGGCGGCGGCGCCGTTGCTGCTTGGCTGGGAGTTGGGCTTTGATTGGCTGAGAGTGGGAAGGGGAAGTTCAGGAAAAACGGGGGTGTGGGGGGACCGGTGGAGATGGAGTTTGAAGAGCCGTCGGAAGCGGAAGAGGCAGCAGGGGAAGGGGGGAAATTGAGAGGGCCATTTGTCGACGCGATTTCTCAGCAGGAAGACAGGGAGTCGCGAGATAGCTCGAGCGTACTCTTTGCGTTATTGTGCAGCGGATGCGTGTGGAGGGCGGAAAGAAGAAGCCGATAAGGGTCGCGAGATCTAAGCGGCGGTGAGCAGGGCGGAAATATAAAATAAAACAAACATACATCAAGCGGTATCCTTAATGGCGGGGGCTAGGGCGGGATGGAGGGCGGGAGAGGCAGTCAGCAGACGGTCATACAAGGTCGGGAACAAGGGTCGATCGCGTATTTGCAGCTGTTGGGCCACCATCACAGCCCTCGGTCCACCCCGACATCATATCAATTCCAATACCAATTGCGGTCGCCAGCGGCGCGGACAACCCCGGACTCGGCTGCGGACATGACGCCGGCAGATATGGTGGCGCCCAAGAATTATGTAAAAAAACAAAAACTGCCGGCAACCTGCTCGCCCCGGATGCTTTGATGTACATATGTTTATTATCTGAGTATCTCTGAGTATGTAGAGCCGGCCGTGGTTGCCATATGCGTTTGGAGACAATCATCTTTGCGTGAGCCTCGACGATGTTATTATGACTGGAGGTCGACATGATACGACGTTGAGGCAGAGTGTCTGAGCAATAGAACATAAAATACTCTAGTACGGCTTGAATCGTCTTGAGGCCTTGAGCTTCTCCACCTTCGCCTTGTCCGCCTCCCAATTCTTCTTCAGTTCCATCAGCTCTGTAATATAAATTTGAGGACGTCCGGAGGAAAATAATGAAGACATACCATTGCGCTGCTTCTCAGCCTTTTGGAACGCATAGAACCCTTCCTTCCTCTTCCCTCCCCTTTATTCTTCCTCCGCGCACTCGTCTCTTGAAATACCTTACTCGCAACCGCGACCCCGCCGCCCAGCGTCTGCCCATACGCGCCCCCGCGCGTTACGAGCGTAAACCCATCCTCGTCCACGATCGCCTCGCCCTTGCGGTACTTAGACGCCGCCGCGCGCTTGGAGCGTGCAAGCTCATACTCAAAGAGCTCCATCACACTGTCCGCGTGCGTGCGCACGGTGTCGAGCGGGGGCCGCAGCGCCGCGTGCAGCGCCGCGTAGCGCGCCAGGCCGGAGGGCTCTTCCTCTGCGTCTGATGTGGGCCAGAGCCGTGGTTTATTTTGTTGCAAAGCAGAAGCGAGGGCACGAGAGAGCGAGGAGGCGTCAAGGAATATAACGTGCGCTGTGCGCCCTGTAGGCCGCAGTCGGCGCTGCGGCAGCGCAGGCAGCGGGACAACCTTGGGCGGCGAAGGCTTGTTCAGTTTTCTTCGCTTGCGAGGCTGTTGTTCGTCCGCTGCCGCCGCTTCCGCCTCCCCTCCATTTTCATTTCCATCCTCCTCCTCGTCCGAGTCGTCGTCGCTGTTTTCAGCCTCACCTTGCGCCCCCTTTATATCCAAGTCAAAAACAACCCTCTCGACCGTGCCCGCGCCCTTGAACAGCAGCACGAGTTCGCGCTCCGTGGCGTCTGGCGGCACGTTCACGAGGAAAAGCGTCCGTCCGTCCGGCAGCGCCTGGGGTTCTCGATCGGATGCATTTTTTTTCTTGGATAAAGCATGGGCGCGGGCGTAGATGTAGTGCGTGGCGTCGCCTGATGTGCTTGCGTAGGATACGGGTAGGACGGAGAAGCCTGCGACGGTGCTTATGGGGGCATACTTGAGAGTTCGGTTCAAGCCTTGTGGCGGATCAATGGAGGGAGTCGGAAAATGCACGGAGCGCTCTGCTCATCGTGCTTCAGCAATTTAGACGCCGTCGCCGCCATTGCCTGGGTCACACGAAAGAGCGAGAATAGAAGAAAAAAGTCGCATTCTTAGGCACACGACTGCTATACAAGAACAAAAAAAAGTACACAACGATAAAAAGACTGTATGCAGCTATGGTTTGACCCAACAACAACCGCCGCATAGCGGACCTGTAGAAGGTACAGGAATATAGCGCCGCACGACGCCCACCACCCCAGATCGACGCCGAAGCGGACTTGGAACAGCGAGCACCGCGCTCGGTCTAGTGAGCGCCTCCTTTCGAAGGCGCCTCGCTCTGCCAACTTGATGATATAAACGCCACCAGACGAAGCAAATCGTCTGCGCCAGGAAGGCTAACGCTCCAGGTGGTTGGACAGACACAAGTGAGAGAGACGTGATTGGAAAAAAATCTCCTTTTATAGGAGCCGAGAGGCACGTGACGGTGGGGCATTGATGGCTACAGCCTACAAGTGGTGGTCGGCAAAGCAACTTGAAGGCAAAGCAAAATAAATAGAGCTTCGGCCGGTCGGTCAGAGGAGCAGCTAACATTAAATTTGGGTGGTATAGTAGGCTTTAGTTCGAAATGTCTTCTCTATTCTATGCTATGCCGAATCTAAGAGTTGACCAGTTCGACCGCCCGCTCGCAAACCTCATCAATAGTCCACCGCTCTGTCCTCCTCACCCATGCTTCAGATCCAGCACGTCCCCGATCTCATCAGTGGCTCTCATGATGGTATCAATGTCCTCCTTGGTATGCGCCGCGCTCACACAGAACCGCACACGGCTCGTGACGAGGGACGTGGCGGGGTACGCGACGACAACGACGACGATGGGCGTCGAATACTCCTTCATGAGGCGGTGGAACATGTTCATCTTGCCCGGGTTGAACATGATGAGGGGCGCGACGGGCGAGTCGGGCGTGCCGTACGTGATGAACCCGAGTTTCTTCAGCCCAAGGTGCAGGTACCGCGAGTTGAAGGCGAGGCGGCGCAGCCGCTCACGGCCCTCGGCGCCTGAGGCGAGGGCCGAGGGGAGGGTGAGCACGAGGGCAGCAGGGTCTGCGGTACGGGCCCGGGTGGACTTCGCCTGCCGTGGGAGTCGTGGGACTGTCGACGGAGGCGGCCCCGAGACGCAGAGTGGATGAGGAAGAACTGGACGTGAGCAGGGCGGGGGCGATCCCCATGATGCTCGCCATGCTCGAGACAATCTGCATCAGTACAGGCGGAGACATTGATTCTCCGTAGGCGCCAAGGTATCCCCGCACGCGGAGTCGGTCGATAAGCGTTTTGCTGCCAGCGACGTAACCTCCCGCAGCGCCGAACGATTTGGTGAACGTCCCCATGAGGATGTCGATAGACCGGGGTCCATACGAAGTAGTCGACGACACCGCGTCCGTTGGGGCCCAAGGCACCGATAGAGTGCGCCTCATCTACCCAGAGGTAAAACTAAATACCAGTCGTCAGATAATGACACAAATGGAGCCTTCGCATTTGCCTTGTATTTCTGCTTCAGTTCCATGATACGCGGCAAATCCACGATCGTGCCTTTTGATTCAGATGAGCGGCCGGAAGTATCTGTTGGTAAAGTGACACACCTTCCATGCTGTACAAGCCCTCGACAATGATCAGGATCTTTTCTACAATTCGCCAGAGTCAGCATCACGCATCGTGGATGTCTAAGAGGACATACTCCAAGGGCGATGAGTCTTCGGCTGGCCTTGACTGATGACCTCCCGGAGCAAAGCCTCAAGGGCCGCCATATCGTTATGCGGGAACATCCGTACGTTGGCTCCGCTCAACCGCACACCGAACCGAATGCTCGCATGATTCAGCTCATCCGAAATCACCAGACAGCCCTTGCCCACGAGGCGGGATGTACGCAGAATTGGTAGCAAATCCCATAGAGCTGAGAAGCGCGTCCTCTGTCCCCACGAAACGCGCGACGAGGCTTCAGTTTGGGCGTGCAAGTCGAGCGAGCCTCCGGCAAGGCGCGCTCCGGCAGCGGTGACGCCGTACCGTCTGATACTCTCTTCGACGGCATCCGCACAACCACCCTTCGCCTGGGCAAATCCGAGATAGTTGTAAGACGAGATATTGAGCACGCGAGTGCGGTTGCCGGTAAAGGTCTGCGTCAAGCCGTAATCCGAGGAATAACGGTCGTACAGCATGATGGTGCGGCCTGCGACTCCTGTGATCGGTTGCCCGAAACACTCGTTCATGCGCTGCTTGAGGCGCCGCGTGTAGAACGAGTCAAAGTCGGAATTGAGCGGGGCATAGCCGTTGTGCTCCATGAGGTGGACGTATGAGGCCGGGTAAAAGCGCTTCCCAAAAAAGTCGCGGATGTGACCCATGCAAATGAGAATGAGATAACTGGCAGATGCACGAATTAATGCTTATCACAGCGACAGAGGAAGGGAACAGACCTAATATACGTCGTGAGAACTATATAGTACGACGGCTCTTGAGCGAGATGGGCCAGAGGAGTTCCTGAGTGAATTGAGAGGTCCTGCGATAGTCTTGGTTTGCACAGTGACCGAACTCGGTGTGCACGGTAGTGAAGACTTGTTCCGAGGTGGGGGGCCGGGCAGGAACCTCCAATCCATTCTGTGCGGGGTTCCACGGGTCATTCTCGTGCAGAACCGAGTCCTCAGAGTCGGATGTTATCGAGGAAGACAGTGAGAGGGCTGGCATCTCTGTGGGAGGCTGGGCCCTAAGACGGCGAGCATCGGCTTCGGAGAGGGCGGAAGATACGACGCCGCAGTTTTGGGGGCCAGAGACGATGCGCTCCGCTTTTTGAATATGGACGAAACCCGCGGAGGGGATGGTAGCGCCATAGGAGACGGAGACGATGGCATCGTAAGACAACCCTCACCCAGATCAATTTGTTATACTGTGTAATCTTGACTTGTCATCCACCGCGCTTATGTAAAGAAAGGTATAGTTTTAAATTTCTATACGGAAAGAAGGCAAGTCCCACAAAACGCGCAGTACTGCTGCAAGCTGAGAAATTTAAACATCCGCAAAAGCGACACCGATTTTTGAAGAATCCTGGCTACTGGTGGTATGCGTTTTCCGCTCCTCGTTGGGGGCACTCATATGCGTCTCCGTTACCACAAAAACATTCGTCTGTAGCTCCAAGTCGTGTCGGCTGTCGCGTCTAAACGCAGCGCGCCGGGGCGTCCATGGCTGCTGCTGCGAACGACTCCGGTTCCCACTCGCAGGTCCCGAGTGAGAGTACTCGCCCGTACTTGAAGGTTGGTCCGAATCTGGGCGCTGTGTGCTCAGGATGAGGTGTTGTACGGCTAAACAAGGAGATAAAATCGATGAATGAGATCACAAAGCCGGTACCCACCAATCAACATGAGAGCGAGGGGCAGCGTCGAACCGACACCTGTCGTAAGGACTTTTTCAAACTCCAGGACTACCCAGCTGGATCTTCGTTAGTCGAAAGCTGCTTCGAAAACACAGACGGCTTACAAATTTACGATGAAGACAGTCAGGGAGTACAGCAGGCCATTCCGTAGTACACGGCGAACGAACTTGGATGTGTTGCTAGCAGCACAGATTGAAACATGCACTCTCAATTGCGCCTGTTACTCACAATACCCCTTGAATTCTAGAGGAATACACCAAGTAGAATGTGCCGGTTGCGCAGGCCACCAGATCATAGCCCATGTGCGCGCTATAATAACTAGATTGCGAGGTCAGTTTCTCTCCGGATTATTGAACCCATAACAAATTACACGATGTTCCAATCCGGCTGGCCAAGATTAATTGCAGCCTGAAAACGTTCCACGCGAACATACCTCGCCCGCGTGTAAAACCATCCCTTTGCAGCTTAAAAAACATCAGGTGACTGAGGGTGACACAGTCGAAAATGACCCACTTTCCCTAATAGACCGCCAAGCCATGGTCAGCCCATCGCACAGAAAATATTGTACAGTCCCTACGTTGTTGACCGCGGGCTGCAGGTGTTCGTTTTAGATCAGGTAAGTCAACGGGAAGTTTTGTTTTCAACTCACGTCGCGGTGGTATGTGATCCCAAAAACTTGAATCTAGATCCTCCACATCGGTAATGACCCGGGATTTGCCAAATACGAACGAACCGGGAAGCCTATGAGCAAAAGGGCGCCCAGTCCATAATACACCAGTTTTGAACGTCCTGATATTGCGTATGTTCTGAATTTATCCTGGTCAAAAAGAGGTGCGCGACCTTTTGGAACAGACTCGCCGGATGAAAATCAATATTTGGATGGCCATTCCCGCGAGCACTGAAGACAGAGTAAGCGCCGTCACTGGCCACGACAAAAAGTGTACGCACTCGCCGTAACATTCGGCAGCATGTAAAACGGCTGGCACGTCTTCAAGGTAAACGATGTAGAAAAGAACCCTTCATTCAACTTCAAGTCAGAACGACAGCATAGGTACAGAATCGATCACTCACCGATCCCATTCGAGATGAGCGAAATGAGAGTCAGGCTAGATGATCGAGAGGAGCGTCTGTTAACATAATTCGCCCGAGTACAACGATAGGGGCACTCACTACCGCGCGCAAGCATAGAAGAAACACACTGGACTCAGAGTCTTATTTACCCATTGCTTTCGGTACAGGGCCCAAGTTCCCGGGATGGTTTGCAGCAAATCTCCACCAGCCAAGGAAAAGGAGCTGCCGCATTATCGGATGAACATGGCGCTGTATGGAAAAAATTTAGAGCCGCACATGATGCGAAAAATGGTGGTCTTGCTGGTGCTAGCCATAGCGGCGGCACAGACTGGGAGGGATAGCGCGTTGGGAACTAGACGACCGTCTAGCGCGTACTCAGTGAGATATAACGCACATGGAGACTTAAACATACAGCCGCCTCTGCGCTTCTGGAGTTCTGTTTTCTCCACCTTCCTAAAAGAGGTTGTTGGAATTTCAAACTTTTAGACGACTCGCCATCTCCATCCGGTAGTTTCATTGCCAAGTGGGGTCGGCAATCTGGTCGCGTGCAGTCTCTAGATCTCTTGCGTGGTATCAAAAGAGCAGAAGTACAGAAAGGGGCTTATGACAACAGAGAGGCATTTCTTACTACATAGTAGCGAAATTGACGTTGAGGGGTAGCGCGTCATGGGCTGTCATGGGTCGCCAGCTCAGGCACTGCAGCTTTATTTACCTTACCTTACCTTACCGACGGCTTAGCGCGCAATTTGAAGACCGGCTCTGCATCGCCATCTGCAGGTGTTTCAGCTGACTAGTTTTACGACGTTGCTGCTCGTTGCTGCGGGCTCCGAAAATCGGTAGACGTAGCCTGGGACGATGAAACACTGTCCGAATTCAACTTTTGATCAGTATTCGAAGAGAAAACCTTCATGTCTATGTTTCGAGTGGTAGCACACAGGGACATGGATGCACCTCCTTTTAGCCCTGGATATCTCTCTCGCTCTTGAGTCTCCATGGAGATTCAATATTCAGTAAGGTAGTCTGTTTAAATTTACACCCAGGGCCATAGTGATGATACGCGCGGGCAGCCAGAGTCAGTACTGAGTGCAGCGGCGGTACGACTTTCTACCTACCTACCTGCGACGTGATTGAGTAGTTTGGCGACGTTTCTTATAGAATTTCGCATGCGGGTGACGAGAGGTGACGAGTACTACTCGAGTACTATTGCCGACCCTTGCCGACCAGGGCGACCGGACCGCCGGCCAGGAGGTAAGGTAAGTGATTGACGTTATGCGCTTAGCTGGTGCACG
This sequence comes from Panellus pusillus, assembly GCA_013387415.1. Classification (NCBI taxonomy): domain Eukaryota; kingdom Fungi; phylum Basidiomycota; class Agaricomycetes; order Agaricales; family Mycenaceae; genus Panellus; species Panellus pusillus. The sequence continues at coordinate 28,465 of QVIE01002476.1, forward strand.
GGGCCCTGGAACTCCGTGACGTTCTGAAGTTGTCTGACGCGGCAACTCCCGACTCGCACATGATCAACTCTCCAACGGTCTACGCCGTACGGTACCACAACAGCCTCACCTGGGTGTCTCTGCTTCAACCCAATATTACTTTGAGGTTCTTCTCGCGCAGTCATCTACTACCCGGTTCATTTCAACGGGTATAACTGGATCAATGTCCTGATCCCTCTCTAAATCGCCTTTTCGCTGATTTGCGCACGATCACGAAATCCATACACTAGTGTTTTTTTCTCAATACATAGATCTCACAAGCTCTGAAGAAAAATTAAGATGATCTGGCCACAAGAAACCTCTCGCCACACTTCAACATGCATGAAATTTATTTCTTGTTGCAAGGTTTGTCTTCGGAAAGTGTACCCAGAAGGTAATCCCTTGATATCTTTGAGCATGTAATGGGAGATTGCAGGGGCTCGCCGCTCAGTGCTCACTATGTGTGTTCTTTCTTATAAATTTCACATCCCTGACACGTTTAGCTTCTCCGTCTCATACGGGGCCACCCTAACCGGCAAATTCATTGGTTTGAATTGAATGGCCGCGGGTTTAGCACCGAGGTGACCACCACCGACTGTAGAGACTCTGTCCCCACCTTCTACTTCTCCACAGGTGTGCTGACTAGCGTCCCGGTTCTGTCAGGTCTCCAGCTTGAGACTAAGGTTGTGCAAAGCCTCATGCAGATATTATGGCTCCAAACTTGACTCGCAGCTTGTTTTTTTCTCTGAGTACCTCATTTCTATCCATTTTAATACCCAATAGCAATTGGATGACTGACTCAGTACGCGTGAAAAGCGCGTCGAGCCGGAGACGGCGCTTGTCGCTGGACCATCATTGTCTGCATGCATCGGAATGCAGCATCGCGAACAATTTCAAACCTCCCTTACGCGTCACACGGCCCCAACAGCGGAAATCAGAATGGCAAATGAAACCTCGAGGGTCCTGGTAGACGAGAAAACAGAAATACTTATGGAACTCGAAGGTATCCTTCCTTTGATCGGATAAAATACTTAGGAGTGGACGCCCTATCAGAAATATTGCGTCACTGGTCGCACCCAACAACTATCTAATAATAAACGTACCACGCTGCGCGATGACCTTTGCGCGAGGTTGACGTTCAGCTAAAAATTGAGGAAGCTATGCTCAGTCTCCTTTGTTTCTCTACTTAGTTTTGGCTTTCGGTGGCGGGCCGCGGCGGGGTGCGCGTCGGCTACGCGCGGGTAAATCTTCAGCGCTCGTTTTACAGTGATTGTTCGACACAACTGAAACTCCTCCTAACTCCTCCTGCAGCTCTTCCTTGTAATTGTTCAATATGGCTGTATCGGAGTTCTGCAACGAGCGGAGTACCGACTCATCAACTCCGATGCCAATGCCCTAGTAATATCGGGACGCGTCGCGACGCGTTGAATGATTGATTGATGGACACGTGCTCCCTTGGTTTTAACTTTTTCCACTCCAAGTTCCAGTTTATATACTACCGCCCTCCGGGACCTGGATTCTCCCGTGGATCAGTTGAACCCGTCCTCAGGACCCATAATGAACCAGGTAGGTAGCTTGATCTGACGATAGTCTTCGGCCTTCGGCTGAGTCGTAGCAGAGAAGCAGCCGCGTAGATTGAACCACTGAACAATCACAGATGTACATTGCAAGTATCGGAGAACGCGGCTTCGTTCAGTGACTTTTATTCGAGTCGAAACGCTCAAGAAACACTATGCAAACTTGGCATATGCACTGGCAGTCTCATCGGCTGAACTTGGAGTCTATCTTTCTTTCCGGAACCCACCGAGGAGTACGTAGCGTGGGAGTACATAAACCCTACGATCGGCAATTACTGATTGTATCTCCGGATCCAGGAACAGTATTGCCGCGCGACCAAGACTCCGATCGGCGGTCAGTAGTAAATGTCTCGCCATCTGCGCAATGAGCCCTTCCATCTGCAGTACAGATATCGTCTGCTCAGCCTTGCTGGGTATAACAGGAGGCGGCCGAGCTTGCATTTACATACTTGGGGGATAGTTCGAGGTACGCGCGCTACTCTTAATATATGTCGCTAATACGGCAGTGTAAAAGAATTTTCCATGATCTGTAGCAGCCGGGCCGCCATCCGCTTAAAAGCGGAGTCCGGAATTTGATTTGGCGCCCTTCGCCCACATTTCGCTCGAAATGTTTCCCGCTACAGGCATCCAACTCATAACTGTCGCTCTTTTATCTTCTACTATCTTAGTGCCAGCCGCCGCCGCTTTAACCTCTCCTTTAGGCCCCGTCGTTGACTTGGGGTGCGTCATCCAAAATTACGCCCCATCTGTCACCGGCTGACCCCTGGCTCGTAGCTATGCCGCATATGCTGGCAATAGTACTCTCCCGGACGTTGTATTCTACGGCGGCATTCCTTATATCCAGCCTCCAGTAGGAAAGCTCCGTTTTGCCCCTCCCGTGGCTCTCGACGAGACTTCCAAATACTTGACTAATGACGACGTCGTTGATGCCCGGAATTGGGGTCCTCTGTGTATTCAACAACCCGCGGTCGTAGGCATCGGTGCTGAAGGTAATTTTATTGCATTTTCCCTCTTCGAACACTGGTTGATTTTCGATAGATTGTGTTACTCTCAACATCTGGAAACCGCCCACCGCCACCTCCAAGAGTAAACTTCCTGTATATGTGTACATCGTGTGTCCGCTCTCTCAGTCCGTAAGCCAGGTCCGTCTGACACATCGATAGCATGGAGGTGGACACTACTACAACTCGTGAGTTCCTCCTGACAGACCAGTTGACTAGAGCTGCTCACGGTGATGATAGGGCACAAGGTATTTCACCGGCTTGCGCTGCCCGAAAATAACATTGACGCGTGGCAGGTTTCCCCGCGAACGATTGGGTCGCGCGTTCTAACGGATCGCTCATTGCGATCGCTATTCAATACCGCGTAAGCAGCTAAGCATCCTATATATGTAAAATTAATCCCCCAAGCAGCTGGGTCTTCTCGGGTACCTCTCAGGCACAGCAATCAATAATTACACCACTGCCGGCCCCAACAACGGCTTATTTGACCAGCGTGCGGCGCTCGAATGGATTCAACGTAACATTGCCGCTTTTGGAGGCGATCCTGCCAAGGTTACCATTGGAGGTCAGCATCCCTCTCATGTTCCGGCTGGCATTTTGCTCAACCACCGTCATCTTTGCAGGACAAAGCAGTGTAGGCCCTCGATAACTTCGAATCGCTTCATTCTGAATCCTTTCAGGGAGGTGGATCCGTGTCTCTTCACGTTTCTGCCTATGGAGGAGAAAAGAATCCTGTACGTTTGTATATCACATTGCGCGCTCCGTTGCTCAATTTTTTCCTAGCCTTTCCGTGCTGCCGTGAGTGAATGCGCGGAATATTTCTATCCTTGCGGTTTTAATGGTTGCAATGACAGATCATAGAAAGCCCTGGTAAGCGCCTCTCGTGGTTCTTTTTTGTGGGTTGGCTGAAAGTATCATCTTAGGAAATGATCCTTCTATACACTCGAGCACGCAGACCTGTGCTTCGGGAATGTTACACACCAAGTTGGTTGTTCCAACGCCACGGATGTCGTCAGCTGCTTGCGCTACGCCTCCAGTACGTCCGTGTAATTGCCAGTACTGGGCTTCACTCTCACATCTTTGGGTAGTTGGAGCCATCATCTCGGCTGTCAACAACAAGCCCTCGACTTGCAAGTACGAGCCCGTTATCGACGGCGACTACGTCCCCGACATCACCAGCAAACTGTTCTCGGAGGGTAAATTCTCCAAGGTTCCCATCCTCGCTGGACACACCGCTCAGGACGGTTCCATCTTTGTTGGCTCTAACACATCCATCAACACGGACGCCGACATCGTTAAGGCAATTCTCAATCGTTATCCCACCCTGGTCAGTCGGTTATTTCCCACCATCTGAACCCTATCTCAATGTCTGTCAGCCCACGAACGTCACCGACGCTATGCTCGTCACGTATCCCCCGCTAACGCGACCACTCCTTGGAAGACTCAGTGGGAACGCGCTATGTACGCGTACATGGAGAGCGAGGTCTGGCGCCTTGTTGTCCAATGCTGTTCACGGTCTCACCTTGCCTATAGCTGGCTTGCTGGGACTATTACATCGGCAACGTCAGTGGAAAGGCTGCGTACAACTACCGCTGGGACGCTCCTGACCCGAACTTGATCGCAGCTCGGGGTGCCTATGTCGGCGCTGCCCACACGTATGTTGTTGTTCAGCTTGCCTTGGGTTTCTTTTTTCAACGAACCCTGTGCAGCGCCGAGCTTTTCTATCTCTATGACGGCACGAACTCTGGCCCCAGTGCCAGCGTCGCGCAGCCAGTGTTCACTGCTTTCAACGCCACGCAGGACGCTCTGGCTCGCCAGGCGGTAGCCTGGTGGTCCAGCTTCGCCCGTGTTTTGAACCCGAACACATACGCGGTCGCCGGGTCGCCAACGTGGGAACTTGCTTCCAAGGGCGGGCTCATGGTCGCTCAACAGGGGGCTCCCAACAGCTCAACGACTGCAAGTGGCATGATCGTGCGCGAGGCTGACCTTCCCAGGCGTTGCGCCTGGTGGCGCAGCGTCGGTACCCAGCTCCGTCTCTAATCTATCTACTCGTCGGCGCTCTTCAAGAGTAGTCGCTTAATTCTGCGCTTTCACCTACACAGTATATCTCTTTCCCTAGCGGCCGTTACAAAGGACGTATCAATAATCTACCTTTTCGCATTTGTCCATCAAGTCTCCTGGTATCTCATTGCACTGAAATAAATGTGGTCAAGCTTTTGTACTATATAATTCATTCGAATTTTGCGCCGATTTTGGAGACACGGGTCACGGTTGCACCACCTCCACCTGCGACCAAGTTAGTCTCGGAGTTCTCAGGAGTCAATCAATTTTCATATTTAGATTCTTTTGGTGAGATGGCCGAGCGGTCCGGGGTGATGATTCTCGCCAAATTTAGGCGAGATAAGGGACCGGTTATTAAGGCGATATCAAGGTTATTTTCTGGGATTCAACCACACCATCTTCTACACCAGTCATTGTGTGCTACTACGGTGAGAACGTCTCTTGTACTCAGTCCGTAGTCACTACATAACAACTGCGCACCTACTTTTCCCTCGCAGCACCGCAGGAGACAGTGATCAATCCGCAGTGACACCCGCAGCATACAAATTTAAAGCAGTGAAATACTGTGTGTGCTGTTCAGTACCAGCAGGAGTCTGCGCCCGCAATGATCATCGACGACAAGGTCCTGGTCTATAGTCCCCCGCCACCGTATACCAAGGCTGCTGCGACTCCTGCGTGGCGAACGTTCGCGGCCCTGCCTCCGCATTTGCTCTTGCAAATCGTCTATGCTACTTTTTCAGACGCCTACGAAATCGAGGATGCCAAGGAGCAGCGCAAAACGCTCTATTGGCTGGCCGTGGGTCTGCGTCTGGTCAACCGCCTTTCTACACGAGTTGGTTCCTATTTCTCGATTCCACTTCTTGTCTGTTAACGATGTGATAGCTTCTATGAGCGTGTTGCGTTCAATATACTTGCCTGCGTACAATGAGCTCATCCGCCACCCGTACACCTCCGACCCATTCCCACAATCAAATTCACGGACGATGCGCTCGTCGCTCACGTCCCTGCAGCGGGAAACGACGACTCTCGACCTTTTCATCGCTCTCAAGGTCCGCGAGGACGTCTGGATAGACGACTCGGAGCTCCACCTCGAGCGCGACGAGTCCTTCACGGACCTCTTCAACCTAATGCAGCCGCGCGCCCGGCTTGAGGATCTCATTCGCGACTACGGTGTCACCGAGGGCCTGTATATCGACCACCGCCGGCGTACGCGTACGCCAAACTCGTCATACGGCTCTCTACGCAGCGCCGCCAACGAGCCCGGCCCGCCGACCTCCACGGTCCTGCGGTCCGCCGCGTCGTACGCGGCCTTGACGGCACGGCTGTCCGCTGCAGCTGCATCCAAGTCCAGCGCGAGCTCTTTCTGGCGGATGGGAAAGGGAAGGAGCAAGACCCCTGAACCTTTACCGCTCCCTTCGACAAAAGTCGCGGTAACTCCGCTCCCGTTCTCCGCCTTGTCGGTGTCGTTCTCGTCCCGCAGAATCGGCCTGGTGCTGATCACCCCGGGGAACGGCCGCTCCATAGGGAGCAAGCGGACGGTGGTCGAGGTTGCGCGGACCCGCAATGAACCTCTTGAAGTTGCTGCGCAACGCCTGGTCTGGGAGCTCCGGGATTGGCTCGTCGATGAGGCGGATGGACTTTAGTCCATTTGCTCTACCCTTTTTCATATTCTTATGCTCTGATATTCGCAAGCAAGGACTCTGGTGTTCGTATCGATAATAAAATTACTCTGTTGTATGTATTTACCACCACCTGTACAGTAGACTAGAGTCGGATACATTGCGGCTTCACAACGAAAAAAAAAACATGTCTGTGATGATTTAAACGACGTGCTGTGCCTCAGAACCGAGACCAATCGAGAGGCATTGATGCGTATGGCAGCCTCAGAGGCGTAAGCAGTGGTGCAACCGGTAGATCCAGAGTAAGGATATAGCAGAACGTAAGACAAAGACACGCGCGAGAAGAATGGCAATGGGACCATCGGAGGTGTTCGTCGTGTTGATGTTCGGCTGAGAGTCGTGGGTGGAGTCTCGAACGGGGTTCAGCATTAGACTCAGAGGTGCTGGTAGAACGAGAGGAGATGGGACGGGGATCGAGTATAGAAGCGACTCGGCGCTTGTGCCGTAGCTTTTCTGTGACCTTGCGGTGGCGGTCCACTTCGGAGGGATGGAGTGTTCTGCGGAGCGGCTGAGAGGGTAAGGGCTGCCCCGGTGAGTGCTACGAGTTCTTTGCCTGCGAGTGTCGACGCATTTCGGAGAAGCTGGGATACACGGGATTAAACGTGGCGGCTTCAGAGTGAGTCGGTTAGTGGGTAGGTTAAGTTACGAGTAGCTACATAAGCCCTATCTGTAAACCGGACAATGGGAAGAACTGTAACACGTACCATCGCAATAGATACATAGCCGATGTAGGGTAAGAACCTGGATGGCTTCAACTCGGAATCCAAAGATGTAGAAAGATGGCCCGCCCCAGACCTTGCCCACGACATGCTTCCGCTCTAGATACTCGAGGCCACGATGTAGCTTGAGGTCGTCGGTCGGTTTGTGGTCGCCCTTGGTCAGGAGACGTTGATCTAAAGGGACCGAATGGCTGAGAGCACATATTACACGCCAGAATCTTTTTGCGAGAGCCACGAAGAAAAGGAAGGGCGTCACTGCCGCAGCGTACTTGAAATTTTACGTCGTGAGTTTTGAGCACCCTGGGAACGATGAGGATGCCCGGCTCGGGTATCTTGTATAACATGATGTCGCCGGTTTGGTACCGCCCGTTGTAGGGGTCGGTGAGGAATAAGAGATCGCCGGGGTGTAAGACTGGTTTCATAGAGCCACTGCAAAATGTTAGCAATGTATGATGTTTCACTGCACACAGCGCGTACCTCAGAACCGCGACGATCGGCGACTCGGAATTCGTGACGAAACATAGACCATGATTGCAGAGCATCAAGACAAAGGCGAAGGTAGGGGTCTGTAAGGGGACCTGTGGAAACGACGAGCCAGGGCGGTGAACTGGACGCAGGAAGGAATCGCGTAGATCAATAGATACATGGGCAGTCGAATTCTCCGGGTGCTTTCGGTTCTTCGGATTACATTGGGTTTGGGGTCTTGGAAGAGAACGGAAGGAGAGATTGTAATTGAGATAGTTTGAGAGCCTGAGATGGGTATGCGCCTGCTTGTGAGGAGTGGTTGAACGTTTGAAAGACGAGACACATTCGGAGTCAGGACACGTTGCGAAATATCGACGTGGACGAGGCGAGCTCGACGATCGACTTCTAACGCCGAGCGGGGACTAATCTCTACAGAAAAAAGCCTGTCAAGGCAGGGAGGCCGTTGGTTAACTCAAGGGGTAGCTAGAACACGCACCTTCGAAATTTGCCGGCTTTGGTGACAGAGAGCAAACGCGATCACCTGACTTGGCAAAATTGATAGAGTACTACACCGCCAGAAATTCCCCAGGTAGTGGCACATCCCGAACCCGCACCTCCATGCCCTCGCCATTGCCCACGCTCGTCGGAATAATGGGTTCTGCGACCGACGACACGTCCCCTAAGAGCCATCGTAGCTTGGGAGCATAATGGACGTCGTTAGACATCGCATGTAAAAATGATGGAACCCACAACTCATATTAACTGTATCATAGTGACCCGGTGCATCCATTATCCGCATTTTCAGAGTCCACTGTCAAGATTCTACATAGTGATACATAGATAAGTACAAGAATTCTAAATGTACGTCGATTCCCCAGTACTAGCCATATAATCTTCGTCTGCACTTACTCGAAGGTGGAGGACCAATCGGCAAGCCAGGATCGCATGAAGGACACGCATCGGACTACATAACTCAGTTCAGCACATTGTCGAAGGATGCAAGAAAGACTGAAACTGACGCGTCGCCGAGGAATTTCAACGATGGCTGGGTGGAAGGAAGGGCCTTCAGTATGTTATACTGCTGCCAAATTTTTGTGACCTACTCGAGTGGCACTTTGCAGTACGACGTTGATAAGCAGAACCGCTTCGCCGAGGCAGTCAGCATCGATGCAAAAGCCTCAGAAAGTGATACATCGTACAGAGCATTGCCAGGTACCAAAGAACCCCTACCGCGGGTCGTCAAAATCGGTGTGCATCCACAACAGTGCATCTCCCACCGTCACGATAGAAAATTTTGACCAAGTCGGTACTTTGACGGACTGCCAATATACGCCGGTCTGACCACGTAGGATGAGAAGAAGAAGATCAACGACGGCGGGTCTTACATTTGAATATCGTCAACGCCACTATGACTGACCAGCCTTCAAGCAGACGAACGTCATCATGTATGAGATTCCTTACTTGTCTCGCCAACGAGCCGTGATATATAGCACACAAGGATAAAGTTGCTCGAGTCTTCCAAATTGCAGCTCGTAAACGGCTCAGCTATCATGCAATTAACGAACGAAGGAGCGAAAAGCCATGGGAATGGAGGAACCCACAATCAACTCCCAGTGACAGAGCCCAGCTGACCAAACCCCAGATGTTGAGGCCACCTATGACCTGGCGAGATGGTTGAGTGGATGTGCGAGATTGAGAAGCCGAAACGATTTGACTTACCACCCACATGAGGACCAGGAAAATGAGCAAGTTTCGTGGTCTGCCATACATGGCGTGCGTTCGGACCAACAAAATGACTATGGCGAGTTTGAGGATATTGAACAAAATCCATGTACAGGTGCTTACTCTCAGTGACTCCGATTCCAAAGGATGTAAAGACTACGGGTTACAGAGCCCAATCAATGCTTGTAACTCTCGAGGTGTGATGAACTCACTAGTCGTGAACCGGATAATCGCACGACAACTAGGCAAATTGTTTCCCCAAATGAAATGCGCTAGAGAATCAGGGTTGATTAGCAGTGTCGTGCGGTCGCAGGTGGCCTGACGTGCTTTCCATCGCTAACAGCGACGTTATAAACGTGCTGTAGCGGGTGGCGATATAGAGTCCTTTGATTGCCCATTCTTGGACCTCCAGATGTATTGATACTTTGTTTTTCCAGAATGTGAGTTTTCCGGGCTGAATGAAAGAAGAGGAGAGAGCGAAAGAGGACTTGCCTCCTGGTCCATGGTCAAAAACGAATCGTACACCTTCCGAACCAGATGAGCAAAGAGCCTTTGCAGAGTACATAACCAGTCAGACGGACCAGCACAGCGAAAAAAGCGACTGTTTATCATTTTCTTGAGTTGGCTTGACGAAAGAGAGCGGGAGAGATTATACCAGTGATAGACTGGCAGGAAATATTGGTTGAGGGAAGAGCATTGGATAAAGGATAGACTCACAGCGATGACTTGACTATCATGCAGCGCTGTAAGATTGGGACCGTCCATGCCTCTTCGCGACTCTAGAAGGAAGAGGGGGTGGACCATGACGGTCACCGGGAGATTAAATGGTCAACTGAGCATTTTGAGTTATCACCGCAGGACGTAAACCCAGCAACCGACGTCGAAATGTTTATACTCCCGTGGTCAATTACTATTGCCAAGGACGTAAAAAGCTTCCGCTCTTGCTTTCCTCTACTCCGATTGTAGCCCGGACTTTCGCGGCTTGAATTTTTCAGCTAGTCAGCAGCCGACATGTCGCATATGAAGGTTATCGGCTCAGAGTAATAATAGGGAGGTCGCTGAGCGAAAGGTCCCGGCCACTGGCCAGCCGACGAAGTGCTATTATAAGTGGCATCGTCGAAACTGATCGGACGAGTTTTCATCTAGTCTCATGGCGGAATCCAACGAATATTGAATTCAATGATATACGTCGTACGGTGTAGATCTCAGTTCAGCGGCAGAAGGTCAGAAGAGTCGGGAGAATCAATAAAGTCAAAGTTCGGAGGAGTCAACAAAGTCAAATTGAACTCAAAGGATCTGCGATGTTACCATTGATTGCGAAGTCGCATTCCATGACCATCTTGATTCTTTGAACAAGGAAACCCCTACTCGAGAATGAAGGAGCCCATATACATATATGGGTCCTCGAAAATGAGCTGCTACTGCTTCGACGAGCACGAATTCCTCGCAGACGCAGCTAGACGCGTCCTGAAGCTTGGAGCTTGACGGCTGGTCCCTGCTGGCCGGGCGACGAGATAATGAAAACTAGACGGCGAGCGGCCCGCTTCGCGTATCGCACCCGAGGCCCCGTCGAAAGCAGCTTGTAGGGAACGAAGAAAGCTATGCCTGAGCGATGGCGAGCAAGGAGTGTGGCAAAGCGCGAACCTGGAAAGCAAGAGATTATTCCAATAATAGGGTTGTACAAACTACAGGTTTCCGAGTGGCATGATCTATCTGTTATTCCCTCTGGATGAGCGCCAGTAGCCCCAATCCACCCAGGAGTGCATATTTGAGCTGGGGGAAATCATTCTGTGGGAGCGAGCTCAGCCTTGGGTCTAGATGAAGTTGTGAAATGGCGTCCGTACCATTGCGATCGTCACATAGCCGATGTAAGGCAAGAACCTGGTGCAATGAGAACCGAGAATAATAGAATATTGCTCAAGACCTACCCTCGGACCTTGCCCACGATGTGCTTTCGCTCGAGGTATTGCAGACCGCGGTATAGCTCAATGTCGTTGACCTCGTTGTTGTCACCCTTGGTCAGTAGCCGCTGAGTGTATGGGATCGGTCCTCTGGAACACATTCAAAACGCGCGTGTTCCACAAGAAGGAGCGGCGTACTTGGTCTTGACGTCGTGAGTCTCAAGTACTCGGTGAACGATGGGGATATCCGCGCCGGGAATTTTGTAGACGGTGATGTCCCGGTGTGGTATCGTTCACTGACAGGGTTGGTGAGAAACAGGAGGTCACCGCGATAGAAAGCCGGTTCCATCGAGCCACTGTAGAATGCTCAGAACGTGGCAGAACGGTTCAATGCTCACAACGTACCTCAGAACCACAACAATCGGCGACTCCGAATTTGTGACGAGACCCAAACCCTTCCAGATCATCAAGCCAGAAGCAATGACAGAAGCAAAGTTAAGGGCCTGTAGGAGGACCTAGAAACACAACGCTTGAGGATGGACGTTTGAACGGACCAAGCAGGTGGAATACATGACGAAAGCCGAGTCTGCGGAATGTTTTCAGCTCTTCTGAAAACATTTGGGTGTAAGGACCGAGCGGATGGCTGTAGAGTCCAAGATGGGGTAGGCGTATGAGTTTGGGGAGACACGTCAAGTCGCGACGCACGTGCCAGGCCGGAACTTGCTTTCCACCGCGACTGACGCGCCTTCACTCTCGCCACCATCTGCAACAGGTGCTCGCAAACGTCAAGGACGACGGTCTCCTCCGCATAATGTTCTGATCGAGTCTATGCTGCTGGTACATCCGATTTGGGCACACGGGCCAATGCCGATGCAAAAACAATGGGTGGCCCCGTCGACGGCTTCTGGTTTCTTGTGATCCACCTCGAAGGCCAATGCTTGTTCACGAACAACCACTATGCCAAGCTTCTCGGATCCATTAAGGCAATCAGATGTACTCTGGCCGGAGCCCTTTGTCCCTCCTTTCTATTTTGAGCGTCATCTGTGCATGGAGCACCATAGCGCTCCGGCCCCTTATAAAACTCCTCTCTTCGACGCGTCTTCCTCGCTATCCCTTCCCGACATGCCTGGCGCCTTCAACGCTAAACGTTGCTCTCCATGTGTTGCAAAGGCCCCTTTGTTCTACCCAAGTCTTCCTCTCATAGCAGTACGCCAACTATACGAGTCCCGAAACCGAAACATTCCCAAAACGTCGGGAGCAAGAAACACGTCTTTTTCCGCACTACCAACGATCCCGTCTCCCTCCCCTCCCCTGCCCCCGTTCACGATGAGACATCTACGAAACAAACGCCTAAGGCCGTGCCAGTACCTAAAATTATCAAAACAGCCCGCGCGACCAGCCCGAATCCACCTCCAGGCCTACTCATCCCGGGTCCTTTCTTGTTTCTAAAACAAGTCTGGCCTGGCTCCTACGGAGACGCGATCGCCGTCCGCGAGTTGAGCGAGGAATGGTGGCAAGGTGCCTCACCTGGACGTGTCATGTGCATGAAGGTGTTCAACAAAGCCGCCGCAACTAACCGCGGGTGGATACCACCTATCGTGCAAGAGTTGCTGGCATACAAGAACATGGCTCGAAATGCGGAGTGTGAAGGGGCGGCGTATGTCATGGCGTTGGAAGCATCCTTGCAGGACGCAACCCGATTATTCTTTGTCATGGTGCGTCTGTCAATGTTCCAACGTTGTTAGCTCGGTCTTGACCTTTTTCCCGAAGGAACTCTTGGAATGTGATCTGCAAACTGTCTTGCACAATGGCTTCGAGTTTTCTCCCAGGAAAATGCCCACCGCTGGATTAGCCAAATCGCAAGCCCCCGATTCCTATCCGTGCTCGACCCTTACTGAACGCTGCTTCCCAGGCTCTCGGAATATCCGCCATCCACGCATCTGGAGTCATCCACCGGGACATCAAACCAGCAAACTTGCTCCTCGACCTTGACGGCAACATCCGCATCACAGACTTTGGGTCCGCCCACGTCGAACCACCCGGCCCGCCGCTGGATCCCACGTGGGTCTACGCGCACGAAGTCACCGGGACCTGGGCCTATATGGCCCCCGAAATGTTGGCGAACCGCAGGAAACCGCGGTTCCAGGTGCGCAAATACGGACCTGCGGTGGATTATTGGTCTTTGGGCTGCGTGGCGTTCGAACTGCTGTCGGGAGGCGTCGTACGTACTATTCATCGTTCCGGTGCATCTTTCGAAGGGGCTCACGGTCGGGTGTTTAGTGTCTTTTCGATGCCGAGGAAGAACTGCGCCGGTATACTCAGTGGCATCAGAGCGACTGCCGACCTTTCGAGATATATCCGTCTTTTGCCGAGCTCAGTAAGAATGAAGAGTCGCTCGTGTCGGGGGTGTGTTTCCTAGATCCCCCGCCCATCCCTTGAATCTGTGACTGACTCTTGTTTAGTTACTGCACCTCGAGCCACTTGAGAGGTTCCGCGCCGACGACGTCCGTCGGCACCCGTTCTTCCGGACGAGCGACGGATCCACCGAGTTCGAGAAACTCATCTCCCCTTCACGCGGTACGTTCTCATCCCTCTGCGCCTTTGCCTCCTCTTCCCTCCCCTCCACCTCCTCGCCCCGATCTGACATGTCGCGGAACAGAACGCCGACATCGCGCGTACTTCCAGGAGGGGGATAGTGCCGCCTTGGAGTCCGACTGTACAACAACTTGGGCAGCAGCAACAGTGAAAAAGCAGCAGAACGGGCTGGTGTGGGGGCATCGCAACTTGATGACGATGTCGCTGGATCCGCCGGAGGACGACAACACGTTTGAGCTTTTTGGGTGGGTGAACGAGAGCGGTATCTGGGGGCAACGGTAGAATGACGAAGGCTGTATGGGTTGTATTTAAAAATACTAAAAGGAAGGACTGTGTACATTAATATTGGTAGCGAAGCGCGGCTGTACTACTACGCTGTACACAAGTAATCTGTTTTCTCGGGAATCTGCCAACCTATCTACCTGACTGTACCTCAGCGGACTACTTCGAGAGGCCTCGTAACTTATCATCCTTTCAAAATACAGTACACCTTGATTTTCATCGATACAGGCAGCGAAGCGGAGGTAGTAGGCAGACTGATAGAGAGCTGGAGAGGATATGCTGCAGAAAAAGAAGAATAAACAGCAGAGAGAGATGTCGCAGAGCTCCGATATTGGAGCTTCGTTTAAATAAACGACCTAAATCAGAGCTGTCTCCCATGCAACCAGGCGGACAGCATCGTCAACGCCTCCTTGGCTTATCATGTGGCACGTAAGAGAAAACAAGCCGGTCAGAACAGGAAGAAAAATAGGAGTAGAAGTCACTCATCATATGCCCGGCGCCGCGTATTGTCACGAAAGAGAGCAGGCTCCCTCCACCCTGCTTCACCTCGCCTGCATTCGTCGCTGCGCCTTCGACTCCCCAGTCTGCCCACTCTAGCTCGGCATACGCGGCCTGCCCGCTCCACTGGAGCTTATCCACCCACATGCGGTTGGCAACCCAGTTACATTGCCAGTCGTACGTCCCGGCATAGATGAGCACACGTATGCCGCGATCGAGCAAGGCCGAAACGTAGAACTGCGTTGGGACCGCCCATTTGTCGAGGCGTGCACTGAAGAGGCTGCCCACTTCGTTTGAGCATGAGGAGAAGTTGGCTGCGCCTGGGTCCACACCGAGAAGTTCGCGCATGGCGGGAGAGGACAGGTAGTTAGTGATCACACTGTTTTCTTCGTAGCAGAGATTGCCTATACAGGGCTGTCGTAGTTGCAACAGGGCGTCAGGGTAATCATGCTGGAGTACTATGTCAGCCTGACCTTGGAAACGTCATAGACGTTCCTCCTGCTCAAGGCTCAGCGAAACCGATAAGATAATCTTTTCAAAAAGGCCGACCGGTAGCCCACATTCCAGTGGAGAGCTCGGAATCGCAAAAGGCGACGGCGGCACGACAGTTGATTGCGTCGAACTGGTCAATGCAGCTTTCTTTCATCGCTTTTTGACATCGTGGGAGCTAGCAATTGAGCATCTGCACGCTGAGGAGAGACGGAAAACTTACTGCGGCCTTCATGCGCACGCAAGTCCCGATGGATTGGAAGGGCACGTCGAGCGCAGCAATTCCACATTCGATCTCGAAGCGTCCTGGATACAAACTGGACGGTCTGTCAGCACAGTCCAATTTTGGGAGAACAAACTCACGTCGAAATGTCCGTGATACCATTCCCAATGATAACGCTCTGCAAATTGATTTCAGGGCGACCTGTTTTTTTCGCTAGCTGATTCTGGTCGTAAATCTCGCTCGCAAAGACCGGAAGGTAGCGGCCCTGCATCGAAGTGAGCCATAGATCGAGGGAAGCCAAATGGGATATACTCCATAAGATTCTCCGGATAGATGCAGAGCTCGACCCGCAAACTGAGGGAATGTCTCAAAAAATATGGATATGAAGGCGTAGACGTTCTTTGCTGCGTCTTCGGTTGTCTCGATCTTCTCGCCGTAATCGGCGTACGAGAATCCTACGCCGACACTTCGAATGGACGCCGTCTGCGTATGTACGTAAGAGGAGCGCGGGACGCGTACGGTTGATCGAGGAAGAATATGTTGGCCTCATTGTTCCACGAGAACGGGTTCCACGTTGTGCCATTTGTTGACACGTTTTTCATGTCGATACTGCATGGGCCTGGAGCATTTGACTCAAGCAGGTGAACAGGGAGAATGGACAAGCGACCCACCCAATTCCATGAGCAGTCCCATCGAAGAGCTACATCCGGGTCCACCTAGATAAGGATAAGAAACTTGACTCTCTGGATGTAAAGGCAAGATGCACCGTTTATCCACATGAGAACGTCGTCTATGAGACATATTCATGGACGCAGCTGTGGGGACAAGGGCAGAACTCGTACCCTTGGCAGGATCCCGCCTGCTTTCGAAGAAATAGAAAAACAGATGTTTCGCGCCCTGGTCGACATCGAGATAGCCCGTATAAGTACTTCGGAGAATCCTTAGTTCAGAGTTTGAATGCAGGAATTGGTGTTCTACTTGACGGTTGGGTCGCAGAAGCTCGTTTGTTTCACCCGGACCTGGTGATTGGGAAAACTGGCGTGGGACAAGGTTGTGAACTCGTTTGCGCCGACGGATGACAGGTGCATTGGCGCCAGCGGAACTTGCGAGGCGGCGGCCACTCCTAGCCATACCGCTGCAAATGCAGCTCTAACTCTGAGAGTGAACATGGTAGTCCGGAACGAACTGGACCGTTGATTGCCGTCGGACATGGCACTACTAGAGGGCCTCGGGTATATGTATCTGCTCTACGACGCGTACATGATGTTTCCTTAGATCCCAGCACGGATAAGCTTCACGACAGTGTACGTCGCGGTCCCCAGCAGACCTGAACACAAATATCAGCCGTGGATTCCAGAATAATATTGGATACTCACTAAGGGTAACCGGGTAGTGCAGCGCGCTCACTAGATTAGTGCGCTACGCATGCGAGAATCAGAGAACGTTCAGCCTGTTTCGGAGAGCGCACCTTTTTAGGGTCCCCGCTGACGTATCCCAGTGTGTAAAAAACGCGTGCGACGGACCAGGTCGTCAGCAGCGATGCCGCAAAGATGGGGTATTGTAGGCTGACAATGCCCGTCCTGCCAGTCCAATCTCATGAATAGAAGGTTAAAAAGCTGCTATGAACGAGCTCACAATGACCAGAGGATCGGGATATTTTCCAGAGTCTGCTTAGATCAGTTACAAAGAATGAACCGCGCTCGCGCGAGGACTTACATTGGCGTGCGCACCTACACGAAAAGCAGTCAGTTATTTGTCTCGCAGATCCAGTCAACTGTAATCACGTTGTGCACAGTTGAACTTGACTGCGTTGATATTGGCAGCCATTTCTGCCTTTTCGGCATATACTACGCATCAGAGATTGAGTTCAGTGTTTCTGCCAACATCTTCATACGCAGACTACTCGCCTCGAGGATATTCAACACCCGAATCCCTCCGATATTGTCCAACAGTTATGAACTGGAAAACGAGGAGAAAGGCCGTGGAAAGGTACGCGCCAGCGACATAACCAATCCTAGTAGACGGAATAGAGTCGGGATGCTCATTGGGCGTTGCAAAGCAGCTCTTACCCTGGGGGGAGTACGAGAGCGGTCATTTGTTGGTCTGTAAAACGCGTCCGACGTGATATACCTCTGTGCGTGCCGGGTGACGTGGACAGTGCGGCGGCAGTTGACCGTTGAGAACGAGAAAGCCTGATGATCGCTTCACGATCATTGATTGAATCCCGACGGCAATCCCGACGGCAGTCCCGACGGTTCGGCACACCCGCCGGTTTCGGAAGCATGGATTGGTAGACACTGGTGGACTGGGCTTCTTGTATCTCCAGTAAAAGCAGAAAACGTACAGCCGTGAACCCACGGCCGTCTATATCGATTCTTGAAGTTGCTTCACCAGCGCCTGTTGTCCACTCTCGAAGTTAATGATGCAAGAAGGACCAACATCGATTTCTCTGGGTTCATCCCGCGAATTTGATAGATATAGGAAAACAAGAATTAAACTAACTGACTACGCCTCCCCAATAATCTCCTTCAGCTTCTCCCATAGTGCCTCCGGTTCTGCGGATCTGCCGCCCACTTCCCTAGCTTTCCGGGCGAAAGTTTCCAGTTGAAGTACCGTTGTTCAGCGCCCAGCGCTTTTGGTGCGTCCGCGGATACCAAGATCTTCAAGCCGGGGTGTTCGGTCAGTCAGCAGTTCATTCAAAGGGAGCGAGTAGATCACATACATAAACCGGCGCAAATGCAAACTGGTCTGGGTCTGCCCGATGGTTTGCATACCCAACCAGAAAAGGGCCGCAGGACGAGGGGGAACTTGCTGAAGGCGAAGTTTTCGCTCGAAACCAGCCCTACCAAAGATGAAGAGACCGTGGGCGGGACTGGGAATCCATGGAAAGTAGGCAACGGACCTGGATACATATGGAAATAACGGTATTGCGGGTAGCGAATGTTGAGCTCCTGGTTGTTAGTGGAGTATTCAGATATATGCAAGCCCTGTTTGCTGATGCGTATACGTGGTACCCACCTCATGGAACGAATCAAGCACTGTACTATCGCGCATCGACTGGTCCATGAAGAACGCAGTCTTGCTGCGCTTTGTGAGGCGTGCCTTGAGCGAGAGGTCGTCGACGCTGAGATCATCCAACGACTGGCCCTGATTCGCCACAGAAAGCACAGTAGCGTGTGGCGCAAGGGCGCCGCCCGTGGTGAGAAGGTATGCGATTGCAAAGCGCGAGATGGCTTGGATTGACAGGTCCGGGCATAGGCTAGTAGTGAATGCGACTCTTTGTTAGATACCTTGTGGGGTGAGGGAGGTTCGCGCACCCGTCCGCAGTTAAAACGTCAAGATGGCCGGTGGGAGTACCGCTTTGGGTCATGACCTGCGTAGAATCGGCGATCACTACAGGAGTATTCACTAAGCAATAGAACGAACGAGATAATCAATCGATGCAGGCCCTGCGGCCTCGATCAGCGCCGCTGCTCCGTCGCGCATGCCCTTAACCTCGCTATCACAAAGCCGCTGTGAGCAGCATACAGAGTTTTGAAGCAATTTCAACGGACCTGATATCCCCTTGCACGAACTGCACCATGAGCTTGCTCCCCTCAGGCGCCAACTTTTTCAGGGTATCGAGCATCGCCTCGCCGCGCTCCTTGTTGCGTCCAAATATAATAATGCGACTGCAGCCAAGTTTCGCGAAGAGACGCGCAATAGCGGCGCCTGTGCCAAGGGTGCCGCCGACAACAACTGCAGTCTTATTTTGACCCGCGAGAGAGACATTCTGGAGAGCCTTGGCAGCATGGGAGGCATGGGAGAGCAGTTCAAAAGGGAGAATAGAGTTGATCCTCTTATACGTGAACGAGATGCAGCATGACTAGTGTCTCGGAAAGCTAACCGTCGACTCGGAGTACGTCCGAGGAAGCTGTCTGATAGTACGTGGATTCATTGATAAGCAGTGATTCGATGCTACAGCACAGTGACTAATCAGAGAAAGTCTCATTTTTCAAGTCCCCGGATCAAAGTCCTCAGATTAGATAAGATAGTAAGTATTTAGATACCCTCGGAGATAAATTCGTAGACGGTGTAGAACGAGCCGAGGACAAGGGCTGTATCATAATGAGCAAAACAAATTTTTTGTAGTAGACGAAAGTAGCTTACTCAACGTCGCCGGACCGTACGTTAGCGTGGTATAGATAGAGTTGCGCTGTCGCGAAAATTTGAACGTCCAAGTTCGCGCTCATCATCGGGGACATGCTTACCTTGGAAGGATCGCCAGAAGAGTATCCGACGGTGTATATAACGCGACTGGTAATCCAGGATCCGAGTGCAGCGGCGGCGAAGAGCGGGTGTTTTAAACCGAGAACGGCGGCCCTGGGAAGATTGTCAATGTGACCAAGGAATGCAACCGAATGGTGCTCACGCCATATACATCTGCGCGATATTCTCGAGCGTCTACATGTCCGTCAGCAAAAAAAAGCATGAAAGAAAAGACGCGGGGTCTGACATTCTGGTGCGCTCCTGCGGATGGGTATTAGCGTCAGAATAACAGCGGCCGTTCGGACAGGGCTTACTTTGCACGCAATTGAAGCGGACGGCAGCGGGAGATGCGGCCATTTCAGCGTTGTCGGCATACACTTTTCACAAAACGCATATGAGCATAATGACCTATTATTCCAAGAGCGGCGCGTACGTCGAGGATACTTTATGTTCGCGAGCTTGCGATGTTTTGATACAATGAAGCTTTGCCAGATATGAAGCGGAAGAGTCGCAACGAGCGAGGCGAGGACATAGGAAAAAGCTGCAGAGCGATCATGAGGACGCGACGGACTCGGCGAAAACAGAGATTTCTTACCCTGCAGGCACGGTGAAAGTGGACATGGTGGTAACGAGGAAAAAGAGCGAAGAAAGAGGCTTTTTATATACGTGGCAGCCGAAGAGTACACAACCCCTGCAAACCGTCGGAAACTCCGATACATATTTCAAGCCTGGAAAAATACGGAAAGACGGATATGAGTCGGATGACAAAGCGATGACGCGAATGGCCTCACCTCAGCCTGACACGGTGACCTGCAAAATGTGCGTCCAGTCTGATTTTCGAACTACAACTTTCTTCAACAGAAAAAATGCAGATGCCGTCGCCAATATTCGAAATACACATGTCCAATCTGCAACATCCCATACTGCTCGCTCATCTGCTTTCGTTCCCAGTCTCATTCACAATGCTCCGAGGCCTTTTACAAAAAGCAACTCGAATCGGACATCCGCGCTGAGCCCTCTAAAACCGCGCAAGAACGGCAAAATATGCTCCAGCTATTGAAGCGTTTTGAAGAGGATAGCTTGAACGAAGAGGAGGAAGACGACGAGGAATCTGATCTCGCACGCCGACTGCAGGACGTCGATCTCGGTGCGCCGCACAGCTGGAAGATTATTCTGCTTCTAAGCACCGAGTACCAGAATCGTTACCTCCAGACCGACTATGGACCCTCTTGACTCCGGCTGAGCGCGAAACCTTCCTCAAGGTAATGGAGAACCCTCGAGCGAACTTGCTCAGCAGCTCCTAGCAAGCGAAGAGCTCGAGAACGAGAAACAAGAACCATGGTGGGCGTCTGAAGCAGTAGACAACTGCCCGACCCCATCCAGGTCCCCTCATCCCTAGCGTCATCCTCGAGTAGGACTAAATCGTCTCTGATCTACAATATCTGCGCCTTGTTGTCAGTCTGACTCGCTCTCTGTTGTCTATGCTTGCTCAGCTTAGACTCATAGCATCGCGTACGCGTACACGACTCGCCATCTATCTGTTTCCCCACTCTCTGACGCCTCCGAACCCGACGCAGAAGCCGCCCGCACTATCATTTCCCAGCTGACACCATTCCTCACATCCCGCACCTCCCAAACCCTGCACCGCAGCCTCGACAGCGCACTCACCGATCTCCACTCGCGGCTCCCTTCCGTCAGTCCTCTTCCTCTCATCTTTCTTTCACAACGACCAACAGCCGCCATAGGACTCTGCCACGCCCCGACTATCCGCGCTCCTCCTGGGAGATGCCGCATCGCTCCTCCGCCCGCGCTCGTCGTAGATGAAGCGGAGCTCCCCGCTGGCCCGCATACGCGGGCCCTCCGCGCCCTCGGTGATCTGCATGCGCTCTTCCGAGCACGCGTACACGTCGCATATAAACTCACCTTTTACGCTGCCCTCATTCATGTGAACGCCCGAGAGGCTGTGGTGGAGCTCGAATTTGAAGGGCAAGTGCGCGCGGCAGACTCAAATCCGGGACCGGGTGGGATACGATGGGAGCGCGTAGAAGGGAATGACGAGGATAACACGACGCAGGGTCGAGATCGTGGAGCTCGAGTCGAATGAGAATTTACAGTAACCACAAAGATCTTGTAAGCAAGCAAAATATAATATACATGTACAACTTACAACTACTGCGCCGCGTCCCTCCCTTTGTTCTGCTTCCACCGGTCATATAGCTCCATTGTCACACTCGCCAAAAACCCTGGATGCACTGCTCCTTTTCGACCCAATACGACATCATATTGGGCAAGTCCTCCGGCCCGCCCTCGCCCTGCGCCTCGAGCTTCATACCCGTTGGCGACGGCTTGAAGACAAAGGTCGTGGACTCGGACTCGTCGTAGAGCGAGGTGACGCGGACCTGCCCATTCTGGAAGAACGCGAGCTTGACGCCGAGGAGAACCGCGACGGATTCCTTGAATTCCGCGGCTTTAGATGCGAATATCTGAGTTGATAAAAAGAGTGAGCGAGGTGAGATGAACAGATAGGAAGAGAACGGAACCCGAACGCACCTCCTGTAGTCGTTTCAACCGCTTCTCCTTCTGCGCTACCATCCCCTTCAGCTCATCGCGCTCCTTACACACCGTATCCCAGCTCAGCCTCGGAACGAAATTGCCTCCAGCACCATCCCCAGTTACAGGGCCTGCGCCCGGGTCGTCATCAACATCACGCGTCCCAACCCTCTGCAATGCCTCAATCCGCCGTATCAGTGCCGCATTCTCCTCCTTCGTCTTCATCATCTCCGCCTGCCTTGTCTGCATATTGTCACGCAGCGGGACGTCCGGCGTGTCCTGAAATGACAGGATGCGGATCCCGGGCGGGACGTGCCGTCCTCCGGCGATCTCCCCGCTCAGCTCGAACAGCTCTTGCTCGAGCTGGTCAATCTTCTCGAGCTGTGCTTCGGACTCCGATCGGGCGCTTTCGAGGGCTACGGTGGTGTGTGGTGAGCAAGTGGCAGATTGGTAGAGTATGTATGAGAATGAATACCTTGCTGAGCCTCCAGCTTGGCCGCCCGCTCCTGCTTGAGCTCCTGCCTGCGCTCCTCGGCAACTGACTCGGGCTCGCGAGCGACCATTTCCTCGATCTGCTTCGTGAGCTGCGAGTTCGTGGCTTTGTAGTCCTCGAGCAATGCTTCCAATTGCTGTACCTGCTTCGCCCTGGTACCGTCCAGAGACAGGCCATCCCGGTTCGCTTCCTCCAGAGAGAAGCTTGACTGTATGAATGAACATGGATGAGTCTCAAAGTCAGAAAGAAAGAAAGAAAGACCCACCGCAAGAGCCTTCATGAACCCAACCTCCCGCTCTGCGAGCGCCGTCCTCTGTTCGCAGCGGAAGACCTTGTCGTTGAGCAGACCAGCCGCGCTCTCAAGGTTCTCAATACACTGCTGCGCTTCCCCAATGCGAATCTCGGCGTTGGATAGTTCGGCCTCTTTGGAGCGGAGGAGTGCCACCGTGGCGCCGTGGTCCTCGAGGAGCTGGGCGTGCTGCAGGCGCAGAGCGGACAAGGCTTGAGTGACTGAGACCGGCGTCTTGGAGGGCGTTGACGGAGCGTCTGCGTCTGAGGACTGTTTCTGCGCCCTGTAGGACGCGTTAACTCACAGCGGGTGATATTGTTGGCAAAAGAGATGCACGTACCACGCTTCGCGTTCGCATCTACCGGCCTCAACCTGAGCCTCCAGCTTGACCACCTGCTCGCGCAAGTCCTCAAGAGGCTTGAGCTTACGCTCCAGCCCCCGTTTTTCTTCACGCAGCACCTCGATGCTCGTATGCCGCTCACGCAGAACAGCCAACTCTGACGTCAGCCTGGCATTGGTCGACTCCAGCGTCCGCAGGTACTCAGCCTGCCGGTGCAGCTCCTCCCTCACCACAACCATATCGCTGTTCTCTTGCTCGGAAACCCCGTTGTTGGCTGTACTGCTGAGATCTTGGAGCTGAACTTGAATATCATCGATCGTTTGGCTCCGTTCTTCCGCCAGCTGTCTAAACTGCGAGACCTCTTCGTCCAAGAGCTCAGCTTGTCGACTTAGTGTCGTAATTTGTGATTTTTGAGATGCGATGGTTTGCGAGGTGCTACGCGACAGATTGGAATGCATGTCTTGCAGATCGGCGAAGTCCTCGCGGAGGGTCGTTAGAGAATTCCGCAAACTGCGCAATTCGCTGTCTTTACGTTCCTGTAACACGTTGAAGGAAGTATCACAGGTGGCAAATGAGCCGAGACGGACCGTTTGTTCTTGGTGTTCCGAGCGCTCTCGTTCCTTCTCTTCTCGTTCCTCCTGCTCCCTGTCTGAGAACCAACGTCGGTCGCGCTGAAGCTTCTCAATGAGTATATCCTTCTCCCTCAGCTTTGTCTCTAGCTCCATTTTCGACGTTTGAGCAGCCAAGAGCTGTCTCTCGAGCGACGCGTGCGCCATATTGGAAGTAAAGGCCTGTGTCCGCTGCTGGCGCTTCGCAGACGATAGGTGTGGATCTACATAGAAATAAACATAGAAGGTTTCAAGGAGCTGGTCAGAATTCGCCTGCTTAGAACGTAGACGAGTGGGAAGACCGCGAAGAGAGAGACTCACCCCGTTCGAGTTCTGCGGCGAGAGAATCGCGTTTGAGGGCGGAGGAGCCACTCATCGTCACTTTGTGCGTTGCGGCGCGCACGCCGGAAGACGCGATTGTTTGTTTCAAAGTTTGGTCGTTAGTTGTTCATCAATGCATCATGATTCACGGTTGATCATGCATCATGACGGACCCGGCGACGGGCTACTTATGTAGTACCTGCACCACCTCCCGCTCAATGCGTTCCCTCTTTTTTTTTCATTATCAAAAACCAGGGGTCGCGGCGCGCATTTACTGCCAGGTCGTCAAGGAGTAGTTTCACGTTGCTCCGCAGGCTTATTGCGTTCCAGCTCGCACGAGTACTTGGTGGATAGTATCGGCAATTGCTTGAAAGCGGGCGCGAGGGAGCGTCTCAGTGTCCTCAACACTCAAGACACACATCTTGTTGCAAACCTCGGTATCCGACGTCAAGAAGAGCACAGAGGGGATCAAATTCTCGACACTGAGCAGTCAGCTCCGCTTTGAACACCCAAGCCCGACTCTCTGGCAGCAAAGGTTGAACAAGGCGAGCCTCTCTGGGCGTTTTACCTCTTGCCAGACTCCTGGAAAGACTCGGAATAAAACAAACCGCGTTGTCACAGCTTGACGCTTGAAGCAAAATTGAGTCTCCAAAATTGAACTTGAAATCTGGATGCAATCCATCAAATTATGGTGTTTCCAAGTCCTGTTGAAGGTTCTACTTGATATGCACAGATGTATTCATTGAGAATTCTGTCGTTGAACGGTAAGTGATCAGGCATCGAGATCGGAGATGCTTCAGATGAACAGAACGCCCTCAGCCATTTGGATGGCATGACCGCGCAACAACACGCGCCCCTCATCACGGAGCCACTCTGTGTCAAGCTCGCCCCGACGCGGGCTTACCTGCGCACACTTGAGTGTATTGCCACCCCACTTGTCGAGCCAATAAGGGACAATCCGCGTGTGGGCTGAGCCTGTGACGGGATCTTCGTCGATCCCACTCCCGGCGGCGAACATGCGCGAGTGCACCTGCGAGGGATCCTCTGCGGTAGGCGTGTGGGGCGCGGTGATCACGCACTGCCCTACGACCACATCGCGCGCCTTTCAATGATGATAATAAGTCCTATGAAGCCGAAGATGGACAGAACGAAACGAACGATCGCGGCGGTGTCGTGTGCCGCAGCCGCGACGTCGACCGTCTCGGCTACCTCGACAAAGTAACCGCGTTTGGTGCGCAATACCGCTTTGATGTCTCCTTCCGCGAGTCCGGGGAACCAGGTGAGCGCCATTTTGAAACCCGCGTGGGCGTCCACACCAGTGAGGGCTACAGGCAACTCAGCGGGGAAGTCGAGCTCGTAGAGGTCGCTTTCAGGGAGGTATTTGACGCACAGCTCGCCGGATACGCGCGACTGGAAGCGGTACGGCGGCTGGAGCTCGGGTCGATAGATGCGTAAGTGGTAGGCTGCAGCCAGCGTTGCGTGGCCGCACAGAGGGGCTTCGAGTCCTGCGACCTCACCAAGTCACCAAGGTTTCGCGGTTTGGTGAGCAACACGAACCGGGCGTGAACCATCGGATTGAGAAATGCGGAACATCTTCGCGATGGTCGTCGAGAGGCACGAGGAACGCGGTTTCAGAAAGACTGAATTCTCTATTGAAGCGGTCTGGATAATAGGTCTCCGCCAAGAAACACTGCAACTTTACCTCCCGATGAGTTGAAGGGTGCTATCCGACAGACCGTGGTCGGCCGCCAGGAGGATCACCGCAGCTGGGTTGCCACCGAAGGGTTTCGAAGCGAAGGCGTCTACGACGCTATATGGCAGCCGAATCGGCGACATGGATGCAAGAGAGAGGGTTGGGGGAGTGAGTCATATTCCTCGAATCAGAATTGTGTGCTGATGAATACAACACGGTCAGCTGACCGCGTTTAAGTATGTTGACATGCAGATAAGGTAGAGCTTTTGTCGCCGCGGTGGATGGGAGAAGGCGCGGTGCCTCTGATTTTCGCATTGAGAGGAGCTTGAAGGAGGATAATATGATGTATACACGGGAGGATTGGTATGCCCAGAGCCATCCATCTTCGAACCACGAAGTCAATGTCACCGTAATTTCGCCACCAACAACTTTCCACGGTAAGGATTCAAGATAAGGAAAGTACAAGAATGATACGATAAAACTCGTTTCACGATGCATGCCACATCTCTCTGCTACCACGGGGCAGCCGTCTGCACCCCGAGGAAGTGGGCAAGTTGATTCCTGTGGTCTTGTAGGGTGGGATCTGACAAGATGTGAGGGGGAACATTGGTATAGGAGCAATGTAGATACCAGTTGGCAAGTCTTCGAGGGTATAACCACCCGCAAGAAAGGCGTTGGCAGACGCCTTGCACTGGTCAACTAAGCAGTGATATCAATATGGTAGAAGAGTGCCACCGAGTATAACGCACGGGTGAATCTGAACAAGAGCTCGTCACGGCTGGTGGGATGGGGATCAGCCAGATTGTCCAGTGTTGGGCCTACAAGCGGACCGTTGCGGGAACGCCATTCAGGACAGTTAACGCATTGGCCATTCGCATAGGTTGGAGGGCGAGGCTGGAACAAATAAGACACTGCGCAAACAAATCTGAGAGCACCCACACAGCACGAATCTCCGCCAGCTCCTGCATGACGCGGTTGTGGTCGGCCTGCGCCGTCGCGTGGTTGGCCTGCCCGACCGCGTGATTCGCGCCGACGGTCGCTGTAAGCTGGTTGACGGTGTCAGCGAGCTGCGCCAGCTGCTGCTGTGCGGCGGTAAAAATCGGCCCAGCGTTTGCAAAAAGGGCTGTTTCGGCACTGATGACGGCCATATCGTTGGCCATGCTTGCGAAGGCCGCTGAGATTCTCGCGAAGGATGCTGGGATGTCGGGGACGTTGGGAAAAGCAAAAGCGGGGTTGGCCATGGTGGTTATGAAACAAGAGTGTGAAGAGGGACAGACATAAACACAAAGTTATCCGAGTTCAGAGTCATTGTCCACTCAATTGGAGTGAGACAGCAGCTTGCCATATAGGGAATGCACGTGCTGACATCGACCTCTACCAGTGCCAAACAACACCCGAAGCAGCCGCCGCGGATATGTCGGGAATGAGAGGTCCTCGCCAAAGTTGATAGAGAGTATCTGCATGCGACGCAGAAAAAACCGCGTGGTTCTTTGTGGTCGTTTTAGTATTCCTGGAAGTCAAGCTGTTGGCACTCGCCGGAACAGTGCCGCTACCGCGGCCGGCGCGTGCGCCAATTCATCTCCGTCCGCTTATACGTCCGCGAGCCTGGATCAGCAGTACCGCCTGTGGCCATGGAGGTCTGGAGGTTCGCCGATGACGGTCACCCCTGGTTGAGATGACTTGAATGTTCAATGGATGCAGTTGGCTGAATGATACGCTGAAGTGGAGCTCCAGAATTTGCCGTCTTCTGCCTGGCAAGGCACGTATACTGTAATTGCAAAGGTGCGTGGATTAAAGGCTTCAAGTTTCCGTACCGAATGTCTCCAATGCCATTGCCCAGAGCAAGACCTAGGTCTCTTCGAAACAGTCTCCCTGCAAGGCAATGCGCAGACATTGTCTTTGACCCGCGCGGCGAAGCCATGGCCAGTCACGTTCTGCAGATTCGCAGCGGGAGGCCCACTATGTCACCCGCCTCACTTGAGTCTCTGGGCGCAACTTTTCTCCTTGTCGCCTCCAATCCATGCTTTTTTCTCTGTGCGCAGCTGACAGAATCATAATCATGCCCAGCAGCAGCACCGACTCGGACATACTTGCATTCTACGAACATCTGACGTCTCTTCGTCAGAAAAGCTTACCTATGCCACTCGCGCGTTTCCAACACTCTTACTTAGACAGCCTCTTCGATCTGGAGACGTTCATCCTCAAATGCCAGGTGCGAGCTCGAAATTTTCTTCGTTTGCGACTTGATCCTTGCCGCCAAGAAGCAGGCGAAACCGACCAGAAAATAAAGTCACACTCTTGAAAAACATCGTCCCGGCGGCTCGGAAGCCTGGACCTGGGTGAGCGAAGAACGATACCTCGTCTTGTTCAACCCGACTCAAGATCAGCTCAACGCCACCAGATCTGCGACGGACCCGGACTCGACAAAGGAATTGTCGCCCGCCTGTTGAACCAGGGAGGAACGGCGTGTACTCCACTACTGGCGATGGACTCCTCCTGTAGCTCTGTTGTCCACCTAGCTCACTAACGTTGAAACGCAACGCCTAACAGAATCAGTCACACTGGTTTCTTCATCTGCCGTCAACTCATGTCATGACGATTTGCTCCATGGGCTCGGGTGCGCCTGAATTCAAGTTATTCAGCATTTAATTTTACATAAACACTTGAAAGTTGTAGCATCTCAAGCCCGTGCAAGTCCGCTGGCAATCAAGCGAAAGGCGTCGTTCCAATTGAATCGCTTGCTAGAGGGACCATCAAACCTCCTACGTCGATAATTATTTGCAGTTCTATCCAACACTGAAGCTGTTTCTCCAAAACTACGCGCTATTGCTTGACGCGGACAGAACGCACGGTTGTTGAAATGATGCCTCCTAGCGGCGTATACTTAATCCAGCTCACGGTCCTTTTGCTCTGACTCTCCGATACCTCGCCTTGTTCAACCGGACCCGAGATCAGCCCACCGCCACTAGATCTGCGACTGGCTCAGACTCGACACTGGCAGAAAAGATGTCGTTCGCCACAATCAGGGAGGAACGGTTTGTAACTGGTGATACTGGCGATGGATTCCTCTTGCAACTCTGTTGTCTGCCTAAAACGCAACGCGCAACTGGCAATCACACTGGTGCTTTCATCTGCCGTTATCCATGACGATTTGATCCATGGGCTCGGGTGCGCCTCAATTCGATGGCATTCACTTCTCACTTGTACATAACCACTTAGAGCACTCCAAGCCCGTGCAAGTCCGTCGTTCCAATTGAATCGCTTGCTAGAGGTACTGTATGATCAAGCCTCTACGTCGATCACTGCCGTATCTTCGAACCACAAATCGAACCATAAGTACGATGTCATATGCATGCGTCAGCGTGCTTCTACATAGTACAGTCCTACCCGACACTGAAGCTGTTTCTCCAAAACTTACCTAGGCTGAACTTATGCGCTTTGCTTGACGCGGACAGTTGTTGGAACACACGGTTGTCAGATTTTCTCACCGTTCGAACTCGACTTCTCATCAAATCAAAGTTCGACTGCTCAGCACGCAACTGTACGCAATGTTGAAATTTCGGGCACGCAATCTCGAGGAACCCATCAGGGCGGGTGGCAAATTGTCGCTTTTGAATAAAATGCCGACAACAGTCGTTTGTCTCCGATCGACTCGCGGAAAGACTGAACTCCGAGAGCCTGACTGGTACAGTAGGTCAGTTGAGCAAGTGCGTGGCTTCTTACCCGACCGAAGACGAAGACCTACGTATGCAACTGCTCCACACGCGCACGCTCGTTGTGTGTTCCTCGAAGAAGTGTACGTACTGGAATGATGTCAGCGTTTGGCAATGTCCGGCCTCCGAGCGCACCCCGCAAAATAATAGTATATCCGCCGCCGTGCCAGGTACACAACGGTCCCACAATAAATAGTTCTTTTACCTAGCGCCACTGCCGAATGTGTTCGAAATGGAATGGATTGATTGAGTATGCTATTCTAGTTGTTACAATTGCTGGCAGTAGTGCAGATACGATACAGAGAAAAAAAATACAAGGCAGAGGCGAGGGGGGATGGCTGCGTCCATCGCGCTCATGGTGGTATATTGTACAATCCAGGGTCATATGCATGCGTCATGTTTATTGGACTGCGGGGATAGAGGTCAGCCACCAGCTCATGAATCAAAGAAGGGGGAATCAACGTACAAAAAAACCATCAGCTCGGGCTCAATATCGCGAAGCAGCCCGTCTCGGCGAAGGGCACCGGGCCTTGCGGCACAGCTCCTTGAGCGGCGCGAGGTTGCCGAGGTCCCACGAGTCGCCGGGCACCGCGCCGTACGCCATGACGCCCGCGAGCTTTCTGCTGCGCGGGCCCGCCAGCGCCTGCGCGACGCCCTGCACGAACACGCTCTTGCTCGCGGCCGCGCTCATCTTGTGCGTCACCGCGTAGTCCGCGAAGGAGACGCTGCGCACGGTGGGCGGGAGCGCGTCGGCGTCGAACGCGCGCGGGTGCAGCGCGGCGGAGCGCAGGACGTGCAGGTGCCGCAGGTTCGCGAAGCCGCTGAGGGGCGCGCACATGGTGCCGTCGATGTGCGCGGGGTGAAGGGGTCGATGTTCTTCAGCCGCAGGTGCTCGACGGAGGAGAGCATCGTCTCCGGGGGCGGTGCTAAGACGATCTCCGTCTCGGACTCGAGGGAGACGTACGCACGTTGTAGTTCGGCACTGTGTAAGCGAGCTGTAGTAGCTCGCCCTGCGGTGCACACCCGTCCTCGGAGAGAAGTTTCAGGTGCAGAGATGAGATGTTGTGATCCGGAATGGACACGACATCTGGCGGTTGGCCGTGAATGTGCAGCTTGAGAGTCTTCAGAGCAGGGAAGGCCCGGATCACGGAGGAAGGTTCTCTGCTGGGGATACGGCGGCAAGTGTAGGTAATGGGGAGATTTAGCGGCTCCAGGGCGTCGATGACCGAGGGGGCAGGGTAGAGAAGGCCACGGTGTGAGCTTTGGACAGCAGGCGAAGAGGGACTTGAGGTGCTCAGGCATCGAGGCTGGCACGCGGTAGTGTTCACCAGCGGATGTAGGCACTGCGAATGTAGCGGCCGAGATCAGGCCGGTCGGCAAGAGTGCGCAGGAGGAGCCGCAGAGAGGCAGCGGGAGACATCGGCAGCTTCTGGTTCTCAGAGGTGCGCACATGACGCGTCCAGCCAGTGATATCGACGTGAATGTCCCGGTACAGCATCCGCTCAACAGCCGGTCGGATGCTACTGCAGACCTGCGAGAAGGCGCTGAGAGCGAAGCGAGTCTCTGAGAAGCTGGAAAGGAAATTGAGTCGTTGGAACATATGTTCAAATATCATCTGGCATACCCAGTGCGGCCCTCGGTGAGGAAGAAGTCAGTTGCTTCCGGAGGGATATATCGGGTAGCGCAGGGAGTCTGCGATCTGCTCGATTATTTCTCCGGGGAGGTCAGCGAAGGGCGAAGACTGTTCCAGGTACTTGGGGAGGATGCTGTATCGGTGGCGTGGTGCACACATCTCTATCAACCGGTGGTCTTACGAAAGTGGCGTCCGACCGCGTCTCGTGCGAACCGCTCCTGTCGGCCATACAAAGTCACGATCCGTCAGCGATCATCACCTGCCAACTCCCTAAAAGGCAATTATTCCCGTTCTCACAGATCCCCCCACACCGGTGCTGTCCGATTCGCGTTCTATTTCTCTCGACCTCCGGCTCGACGCGTCCTCGACGCACCCAGCCCGTGCAGACGAGTTTTCGACGCGTTCTGCTCATTTGCCTTCGTCGTACCGCCACAGATCGCCCGGTCACTTGATATCTTCAATGATAAGACCCGTTGTCAAAGTGCCGAAGAACATCTTTAGTATAATTCAATTAAGATCAGCTGATGCTTAACGACGTTCCTTGCAGTGGCGGGATGGACAGCACTAATTTGGTCCACTCACTTACAATTCCTTCAAGGCGCAACAGGAGCGGACATTGGCGGAGAAACACAAAACTTCCTGGCCACGACTCAACGCCTCGACCAGGTCTAGCGCACCAGCATGGCGCCACGCGACCATTTGCACGCCGCCCGACAAGTTCAAAGTTCAAACCCCGCTGCTTGTAATTGTTCTTTCATCTGTATACTCATCTGCTGTTCTGGTCCCGCCTCCCAGCTCCTCGATATGGGCCGCCTCAATCTCCGAACCCTCATCCATGATCCAGACCACGATCCGCACCAATATGTAAAGGTGCTATCCTCAAACGGGCCTCGAGAAGTTAGAACTCGGCATCGCCGCAGAGGCGCGCGGCTGGATCGCGCATGGGGTTACTTACAGCTACGAGCAATGGAATGCTTATGCACGACTTCAGTGCATCAAGATTCCATCCGGTGCAGGAGAATCATTAGTCGTCCGTGCTGGGTCATGTCCATCGGCCTGCCGCGTAGCGCGTAGCGGGACGCCTCGAGCCGACGGTGAGACCGGCAAGCACCACCCGCACCCACCCGCACGGAGCTGGCGCCGCTAAATCCGACAGCAGTGCTCAGCTCAGCCCGACACCCGGATCCGCCGCCCGACGGCGAGCCCCATGCGCATTCAACAATTAATGCAACGTAAGTATGTAATTATTACCATTCGATTCGAGTTCAACGCTAAACGTGATTGTCGTTCACGTTGATTCTGCCGCAACCAGCCACAAGCTACAAGCATCCACGCCAAAAATACTGCCACCCGACTGGTACTCCCCTGATTGACGAGTACAAGTTCGGCCCGACAGCGACGAGAATCTATCTATCTATCTACACACATATCTCGTACGTATAGCTCAGCTGTCTGTCAGTTGTGGCGCTATCCTTGGCGATGGGCGTTACATTTTTTCTTCCAGGCTGGGAAATACGGCACGCTCCAAGCCGCCTTGATCGTCTTCGTCTTAACCCCAGTACTAGTGCTCCAGCCACCGTACCTTCTCCGCACAGCGACCTCGAGGCCCATCTATGTATGTTTTCGCCTTGCACAACGAACGTTGGCCACGGCACCGGTGTTCAAACCAACCGCAAAACGCCGAGGGGCGAGATCTCGCATGACGTGGTAAGGAACTTCGTAGCAGGTGAGAATCACCCTGGAAACCATGTAGGTCTGTCGTAAAAACATAACAGTTACTCACCCCCCATCGGTCGGGTAGAAATATTTCGGACCCAAGGCAGGGTTGACGCCGCACGCGACGCGGGAGGTGACATCCACCGCCACCCGCGTGCGCAGTGCGGGGTTTGCAACAACGACAACGAAGCAGCTTGTTGATGTGCCTACGTACAGTATGTATACCATTTAACTGACGGCTATGCACCCAGGCCTGACCGCAGTCAAACTTAGGAAGATCTGGTCTGGTCTCATCGGCCCGGCGTACATCTAAATTGGATGCGAGTTCGAATCGGGAGTCATGGGATTTTTTTCCTTTATTTTAGCCCAGCAAGCGAAGTTTGAGGCGTGCTCCATTCGCTATTCGCGCTCCAGCCTCAATGGCCAGGCACCATGGCCACCGTCTTCAATTCCAGCGATTCCATTATGACTTGTTTCAATTCTCTATCTCACAGCCATCCCCATCCTCATACCGAACCTTTCCCGAAAAACAACATTTATTTATTTAGACCTCAAGTTTCGTTGCGGGATCTGCAACAACGATTCACGAAGCTTAAGCTCGTCAATGTTGCCTCCGTACAGTATACCATTCAACTAACAGCTATGCACCCAGACCTGACCGCAGTCAGCCTTGGAGAAAGATCTGTTTCTCATCGCCCCGTTCGCCATCTTAAAAGATCTGTTTCTCATCGCCCCGTTCATCCATTCTAATTTGGATGCAAGTTCGAATCGGGAATGGGACAAGTTTTTCGAGACAAACAAACAAAAGACCTCTTCGTTCCCGCCTCCCACCCGCATCACCGGCGTTTCAAGTGAAATGCAGAAAACAGCCGTTTCTGAATATTTAACAGTGGTATGACAGGGTAAGGACCTCTGCACGAGGTCGAACTTTCTCTTCTTTTTTGTTCGAGAAATACTTGATCGCCCGCCGTGGGTCATACAGACACGATGCGAGTGAGGCGAAGGATCGACCCCGCGGGGCGGTCGGGTAGGCATAAGCACAGGCGGTGGCTTCCATCGCTACCCGAGCGGGATTTGCGTTACGACTGGACCTGATGTGCACCTCGGGCGATCGGCTGGCGGTCGATGAAACAGACATGAAGGCAATCTCCTCATGCCCTACTAGCTGTTCTCGACATTGGGCTTGGACTGATGCTTCCCATTCGGCATGCAGGTTTGCTTCTTGGAGCCACCACGACGGGGTACCCATGCCTGATTATTGACCTACTCCATCACTCTGCTCCATACTCCAGGCACCGTCTTCGACTCTAGCTTCCCATGGCCATTTCCATCCGCATCTCGATACCGGCCTTCAAAGAATCAATCGAGCAAACGTACTACTACTGTATCTATTTCCACCCCACCCCCACCCCCACCCCATGGCGGCAAGACGCTGTACCCTTTATTCTTACCATCCAGATCTGAAGCAAGGTCGCCCCGTTTGGTTGCCAGTGATCAGTGCTGCGACTGCCAGTGGGTAAGGATTCATTTTGTTCGCCGTCGTACGCTTACTCGATCGTCGTGTGTCATTGGACACTGTAAACACAGATAGTCAATCCGGATTGCGGTGCGTGCCAGCCACCCGCCACGCCGCTTCTAAACCCGTCGGCAACACAACGTCGAACACTCGCAAGACGCAAGACGCCGTTCGGGCGTCGGGCCGTGATCGAGCCAATTTAATAGATCGGTTCGGGGCGTTC
Source organism: Panellus pusillus (assembly GCA_013387415.1). Classification (NCBI taxonomy): domain Eukaryota; kingdom Fungi; phylum Basidiomycota; class Agaricomycetes; order Agaricales; family Mycenaceae; genus Panellus; species Panellus pusillus. The sequence goes on from QVIE01002476.1 coordinate 63,038, forward strand.
AAGGTCTATTCATCTTGTAGAAGTTGAAACATATCCAAGCTGCTACAAGTCGGTCTCTGCTCGAACACCAGGCTCCGTGGACTTCAGGTACATACCATCCTCCCACAACCCCCCGATACCTGTCTTACAGCAAGTCCCACAATAATTACTCCAGCTTCAGCTTCCATTTGCAGAGCTGTCACCAGCGGCCTTTCAAAGAATTCAACGCTGTCCGATTCTTGTGCAATTTGCGATTACTACTCGCGCTCGTTCCATTCAGTCGTTGCAGTATATGCATAAGTATTTGCTAACGATGCCTGTCTGTACATAACACAGATGGCGGCTTTTCCATGGCAAGGTTTGCTATTTTCGATTTCAGCTGCCGCTCATCAGCATTCCATGTCTGTTACAGAGGCTAATTACTTCCATTTTCTGTCTCTCATCTGCCACCACCGGGATTCGAATCTGATATCTGTGATTTTTGTTAGATTCGGTTGAATTCTCACCTCAACCATGATATCGGTGTTTCACATAACGTGTTCTGTTCAACACACAGAACTCCTGTGCCGACACCCGCTTCAGGATCGACGATTCTGGCTCCAAGCTCAGTTGTGCCACTCATAATATCAGTTCTCGAGTGATAACGATTGCTTTCACCCTCCGCCGACGCGACCCCCGGCCTCTAAACAACAAAAGTTGTCTGCGATTCTTGTTCCTTCCATTCGTCGACCGGCCTTTCAATAAGTTGACCCGTGGCTTCATTTCTCGATTCGTACTGCTGATTCCTGAAACCAGCGCGGCGAGTACTCAACGATCGGCCCGGCTCACACCGCAGGCTGACTAGCGCTGACTTTCCGTTCTCTTCCGAAGATGATCGCATCACGCCGGCAACATCCGTGTGTGTACCATAAGGCCAAAGTACCCACAACAACTCTTTTGCATCAACTTCCTAAAATGGCTATTTCTATTTACCTCCAAGTTCAATGGATTGCTTGGATTGGTTGGGAGTCCGAATATAGCAGGACATATACGGCGTCAAGTGAACTTGTTCAGCAACCACCTTGTTCTTCTTAATGGTCCTCCAGTCCCGCAGAAATCTGGAAAACGCGCCTCCATCGCGGTTCATGCCGCGCTCAGTAAAGTCTATCGGCCACCGTATTCGCAGCGGCATTCGGGATCCCACACGCACCCGCCGCCTGCAGCGCGCTGTCCGCGGCTCGGAGCATGCGAAGCGCAAGAGTGCGGGCAGCAGCAGCAAATCCAAGTCCCCGGTGACGGTTCAGTTCAACGTGACCTCCGTGTCGACGTCCGCAGCCCCTATTCCTATTGCGGACGTGGAGATGCGCGACGCGGAGCCATTACCGGCCCAGCCTTCTCTCACCACGCAGTCGTACCGCCTCCCGCGCGAACTGTTGCGGCCTGCGTTCCAGGAGATTTCGAGGGAGACGCTTTTAGCCGTCGAGCCCGACTTCGAAGAAGACATTGATCTCGAATATGCGCGCGAAATTTTTGAAGACCTTGGGCCTGGGTAAAACAAGAATTCGAATTTTTTTTTTGCGTCGGCTTATATTTTCTCAGATTGTACCGTACTGTGGCGAGCGTCGTCGCTAACCCGCCGAGGGACTCGCTGCCGAAGGAGCTGACGATCGCGGTCACGGACGAGTTGGACTACCCGCGCCTACGCATCTCCTCGCCGTGCACGCTCCGGCCTCGGCATCCAAGAACGCAGCTGCCTCAACATCTAAGGACGCCGCCGCTGGCACTGAGCCCCGCGCCAAGTAACCCTCATCCCCGTGCACAGCGCCGTCCTCGCGTTGCACTGCGCGCGCCTCCCGCCTTTTGCGCCCTCCCGCCACCAAAAGACCCCTCCCATCCCACCGTGCCCGTCCAGCCTTCTGCCTCCCCTCCCCTGCCACCTTCCCTCTTCTCTCCGCGTTCATCTACACCAAACGCACCTCCATCCTCTTCAAATCCCTCCTCCCCACCCCGCCGCCCCCAGCGCTCACCTCCCCTCAGCCGACCCCGCGTCGCAGCTCCCGCCTTCGCCGCGTCTCTCGCGAGCACCTACACCGCGCAAGCGCTCCTACGGCATGTCCACTGCACGCACGGGCTATGGCAGAACGCCTGCGTGCTGGGTGTGCACGACGACGCGCTCTGGGACGCGATCGACCTCGCGTGGGAGGTTTGCTGACCGCTATGGCTATCTCCGCCGGCACGCCGCATCTGATGATCAAGCGCCCTCCGCCGCCTTCACCCGGCCGCCGCCGGAAGAGTCTGGTCCGGAACCTGTTGCTGATCATGGCGCGCCTGCGCCTGCGTCCGAGTCGGGGACGCCTGCACCAATATGATCCCAATGCTATATGCTACATGGTTATTTATTTCGTAGTCTAGCTAATACCCGAATTCAATTGCACTTGCTTTTTCAATACGGCTGTTACTTCGAAAAAAGGCATCAGATTGGCGCTACCTACGCAGCGAGATGTTATACTATGCAGTCCTCGAAAGAGCAGTATATAGGTAAGTGATTAACTAAAATCGAAAGCGATGTAAGGTATGTCAGGTAAGTAGAGCGATAACAAAAAGCGAGGATATGCAGCGAGCAAAGCAGGCGCGATACAGAGGATATGTACGGGGGGAGGTGAATCACTGTCATGCATCGATTAAAATGGTGGTGGTGTAATTCGTTCATCTGGGAGTCAGGGTCTTGAAAAAATCCGAATCAGAGTTCTTGTCATTTCGTTTCGTTAAATGTGGCTGTGGCTGCTTTGTGGCGCGCGGTGCGCCTCAGCGGCTGCCGCGCATCCTACCCGCATCGGCGATGACCTTGTACGCTATCTGCACGAACTCCACCAGCGCAGCGTCCTTGGGCGCAAGCGCAAGGATGTTCTTCCACACCCCGTACGTGAAGCTGAGATGCCACTGGAACTGGTTCTCCGACAGCCGGCTCATGACGCCCACCATCGCGGGGAAGTGCGGGAACTCGCCGATGACCTGTTCGGGCAGCAGGCGCTTCGCGAGGAGGTTCCGGTCTGTCTCGAGGCCCAGGCCGAAGAGCAGCACGAGGGGATCGAGGGGGCGTGCGGCGCGGAGACGGGTACTACGGGAAGTGTGATGGAGGGTACTTGGGCGCCGTGCGTGAAGTACGGGACGGGCGCTGCTGTGCCGGGGGCAGCGGCGGCAGGAGGTCCGCGGCGAAAGACTGATTATAAAGCTCGGCGTCGACGGGGACCATCAAAGTCTGCACCCGAGTATTATTTTCCGGCGGGAGAATCGCAAATACGTGAGTGGGCCGGCGGGATACCGGGACTATCAGGGTCATAGTGATTGTAGGAGGTACATGCACGTTGGGGGGCAGCAGAGCCTTGGTGAGGGAGAAGTGGTGGCACAGAGCGCTGGATGAAAATCAGAGGCGGCTCCCGACGGACGACGAGGCTCACTCGAGGGGATCTTCCTTTGTAAGATAAGATTGATTCTGCATAGCGGCAAATGAGCGTCGTTTGGTGTACAGATATCGAAACGAGTGGAGTCGGGGCGGGGACGTGGTGAATCTGCATGCATAGGTGAGTAGATGTAGTGCATAATGACCATGTAGGCGCACTAGTAGGGACAGAAAAGGATACAGGCAGCCAATCGTGGAGACCACGGTGGCCGGGAAAGGGCTTGCCCGAGTCAAACACCGACGCGTACATATACCAAAAAATTATGTTTGAACGATCCGCATTCGGAATAGCGGCGGTCCAGGCTGATATCTCCCTTTGGATACTCATCGCCAAACTTGGGGGAGCGCGCCGCGGAGGCGATAAACTCCAGACGGCACTATTATCCACCTTTCCTGGTTAACCGACGCGTATTCTACGTTGGGCTGGATTTTTTCTGCGTCGACGGAAGCCAGAATATCAATATTTCAATGTTGATCATCCATTCGGCCGTGCCGGAGCCATGTCATTTTTCTCACTCCACCGGACTGTTCTCTCAGGTACCTTCCCTTCTCAGCCAGTTCTCAGACCCTCTCAGATCTCAACTGACAGCTCTTCGTCGATCATTCAAGAAAGCTGCTTCCGGAGACGAATACGCGGTTCAGAGGCACCACATCTGGTAAATTGCTAGCCCACCGCAGTTGATTCTCCGCTGCTCGGCCGAAATGCGGCGAATTTTTTCTGATAATCAAGGGATAGGGATGGCCAGGGACGGGTTTCCCGGCCAATAGACAGTGAAAATGTACCTATTTCCATACTCCTTAAATCAGTGCAATTCAATCGTGGCGTAAGCATAGACATGAGCATAGAGATGCAGATCTTCACTGAGGTGACTGCACCAGACACTTCACCATAGCAAGGCTGTAGGGCCGACAAGCAGCAAGGCCTATTACCGTGTGATGAGTTTTCAGACAAATACTGGTAGCTGGAAAAAAGACAGCCCAAAGCTCACTTGGTCAATGCAACCACATCAACCAGTTTGCATTGAGCTACTGACCAAGTATACTCTTGTTAATGTTCAGCAAGAACCAGCCAATTTGTGCTGAGTATCTTCCAAAGTGCAGACTGCCATGACAAAGACCATGCAACTGAGCCCTCAACCTGGCCCACTTCAAGTCAGATGTGAACGGAGCGGCTCTCCGGCAAGCAGACAGTTGGGCAACGGCATGGGCAACGAGTAGACTGTGAGAAAAAATGGTGGCATCAGTCCCAGAGTTTCCATGCTCAGATATTCCGGCAGAGAAATGATTCAGAAATCAGTGCACTGTCAACCTGAATTTATGCGAAGGAAGGAAGGAAGTCGAAGAATGCTGACCAAAAATGTGATTTACCGCAAAAAAGTGGATGTCCGTCAGAAAAATTGCAAGTCATGACCAGGCGCCGATATGTAACGGAAATTGAATAGCGGGTCCGCGCCACGACGCCCACCCTGGGCCCGTCAAGTAATCTAGCGCAACCCTCTCGAAGCACGCCTTTGAGGGTACGAGTTCAATGACGATGTGCCGCGAGCGCTAGGCGAGCCAGTGCACATATTATCCGGGGGGCAGGGCCTTGTAGCACGCTAACGAGTTTCACCGGTGGTCCGACTCCATGTACATGCGTCACGGAACTAAATCGAAACTGAGCGTCAGCGTCGCACTAAAAGATGGGCAGTGGAGCATAGAGGAGTCGGGTGTCGCGACGATCAATCTGGATTTGCAATTTAATCGATAAACGCAACGGGGCCGACGGGGCCGCTGAACGTTGATCGGTGGGAAGCAGCAGTGGAAAGCACGTAGGTACGGCCGCCCTTCCAATTACGAGATGAAGAGGCTTGCACAGAACGATGTTGTTGAATCCGTGGCTTGCCTGAGGAGACAACGAGACCGACTGAGAGTCCGAAACATGTGTCGGGCTGGGCTGATACCTCGCCGTCGCCACCGATCATAATCGCTCCCGAAAGCCGCGAAAGCAACAGAGTCCCCGGGTCGGCGCTCAACCCGGTCAACCCGGGTCCTGGCCCTTGTGGATCCAGTTTCTCCGGGCCAGGGTTGTAACTGCGATGCAGCGCACCTGCGTCATCAATCGGTATGTGCGTCAGGGACGTCCTATTCGGCATGAGCTTGTATTTGCTACCAATTCGGGTCCATGGTAACATGGCCAGGCGGTCAAAGGCACCGTTCGAGTCCCGAGACACTACGCAGTATGTACCCTTAAAAGCCACGTTAGTACAGGTCCAGGCTAGGAGCCACCGCGACCTACGAGCCGCACCAGCAAACCCGCCGCCAAGAATGAGGACTTGTCCGTCTGGTATCAACTCCCGCTCCGAGTCGGATAGAACTGAAACGCAGTCTGATCTCCGAGTGAATGTAACAGACTGAGAACGTACTCCCCGAGTCAGATGTCAATCAACTTGCTGACGAAGTCTGGTTCATTCTAAAAAGTACAGAATGTGGAGTCGACCGAAGTCAAGGCTAGGCTCAGACTCGACTGTAACCTGAATAACTGAGGCCAGTCGGCCGCCAGTGATATCAATGAAGGGAAGTTTGAGAAAGAATGGTTCGATGATGTACCGACCACACTTCATCGAATGGGTCAGAAACATTGGGGCCGCAGAAATGGGATTTCAGTTTATTCGCGTAGTTGAGGAAGAGCGAACAGCCTGTGGTTCGGCCACTGAGATCATTGATGAATCAATGTTACTACAATTTATTTGTGTTTGCTTACATATTACAATCAATCATCACATGTTTCGAAGACACTCTCAGCCTCCGGGGTCTGCGTTTTCGAGGCCCATCTGCGTCAACGAATACACGCATTCTGAAGAAGACTCACGCTCAGAATACGATCTCATTCTTGCGGGTTATGTTGCTGCCGGACATCACGGTCACTGGATAAATGTCCCCCTCCGCCCTCCGAGTCGGTCCCCGACGCGCCACGCCGCATCCAGCACGTCCTAGACATTAACTACACGTTTCGCACTTCTTATAAGCGGCTGTAGCTATCTATGAGCTGTCTCGCGTCCCTCCTAAAAGCAACACTACCAAGCGGTCTTCACCTCAGCTGAAAGAATGGAATGCAGAATTAGATTATGAAGATATCTTCAATCTGGCTGAACTGGAAGATTTTCAAAGCACGGATTTGGACTTTCTGCTGTCCGCAAATGTCAAGCGTCTGTACGAGGACGAGCCTGCTGACGAACCTCCCGTGAAACGACGGAGGCTGGATGTGGCGTCTTTGCGAAATGTTATATCTCAGGTGGCGTCTTTCCTCAATCTGCCGTATACATACTCACATGAAATAGCCACATATCCTCCCCTCCAGAGAGCCGTCTTCTGTCAAAACAGACTCTGTCACCGTCTACTCCAAAACTACCCCGATCCCGATTCCGCCACATACCCTGCCTCTCCCTCCGCCCTTGCCGTACGCTCGCAGAAGCTGGGTAATCCCCGTTCGCGGCAGTCTGCCCTGGAAACACGTCACCTCCGCGGCTGTGCTTTTGGACCCCTCTGAACCTCCCGAACCTCCCGACCCCAAGACCCGCGACGAAATCACCTGGACGACCCCGGCTCTAGCCTCTTTCTGGACCTTCCTCCTCTCAGTACGAGATCGAAACACCGTCGGGCCAATGGGTCTGTCCTTCCACGTGTCCCCGTATTTTTCGTCCAATTCGCAGCCTACTTATACTGAGTTGTCCGGGATGGGAGCTCAGCCGGTGTCCCAGGATCTTGCTGCAGTTGCGGTGGCGGACTCCTCGATGGAGTCCTCAGCGCGTCGGTTGACTGTGCCATTGACCCTCGTAGACCACATCAAGGTTTACCACAATGCAGCGGATTCTATGAAATTTAGGAGCATTCTCGATGCTTGGAGGTTCGAATTGGGTGGGAATAAAAGACGGCTTCTTCAAGGGGCGCGTCTCGCTTTGCTAGATGAACGATCAAAGGGTGTGCTTATATCGTAGTTGGATGACCAAAGCGTCGCAAAGTAATGACATGTGCTAACTCCAGTCATATTCGATCTCTCTCCCAGCTTCCATGTCGCGAAGTATCGTTATCGTTGGAGCGGGAATAATTGGTTCTACAACTGCATACTATCTTACCCGCCATCCAGCCTTCCTGTCGTCCAAAGTAGCCGTCACGCTCATCGAGGCCTCGTCCCATGGCGCGGCACAAGGCGCGTCCGGTAAAGCGGGCGGACTCGTCGCAAAGTGGGCATATCCCAAGGAAATTGTAAACGTCTCGTAAGGGCGGAGTAAGGGCTGCTATCTAGCCGTAATCTTATGCATCGGCCAGGTTCGCTGAACACGTCAAACTCGCGAACGAGCACAACGGGAAAGAGCGCTGGGGCTGGAGATATGTTTCTACTGGGAGCTGGGAAGGGCGGGGCGAACAGCTTTCCGCTGCCTCCTCGAAGCACTCACGGGAGAAAAGTCTCGAAAAGACCCTCGGCTTGGAGGACGGTCGGAAGGGGAAGCTCAAGGGTTTGCCGGACGACTTACTGTGGGTCAAAGAGTCCTTGACCGAGTCGTATTCATCTATGGCACCCGAAGGCGCGACAGCACAAGTCCATCCCTACCTGTTCACCACAAGCATGCTCGAACTCGCGCAAGAAAAAGGAGTCCAATATCAGTCCGGGACGGTAGCATCCCTCATCAAATCTGACGGGAAAATTACTGGTATCGAATGGATCCCAGCAGGCGACAGCGTCCCGCAGACGATGTCCGCCACAGACGTAATCGTCTGCGGCGGCGCCTGGTCGCCGAAACTAGTCCCCGCGCTCCCGATCGAGGGCACGCGCGCGCACAGCGTCGTAATTCGCACACCCGCCGACGCGCCCATTGCGCCATACGTCCTGTTCACGGAGATCACCGGGAACGGGAACGAGGTCGTCTCCCCGAGATCTACGCGCGCCCGGACGGCACGGTGTACGCGTGTGGGCCCGGAGACGATTCGCCGCTGCCGGACAGTGTAGACGACGTCGTTGTGGATCCCGCGGCGGCGGAGAACGTCTGGAAGAACGTTTCCAGCATCTCTGATGAGCTCAGAGCCGGCACGGTGGAGATACGCCAGGCGTGCTTCTTACCCGTGTCGAGCATCGGAGGAGGTCCGATCATTGGAGAAGCAGGGAGCATCGCGAAAGGTCTCTTCATCGCTACCGGACATACTTGCTGGGTGCGTGAATACATGGAACGACCACGATGCGGGTTTGACCCAAACTATTTGTTTCCATAGGGTATTAGCAACGCACCGGGAACAGCAAAGGCAGTCGCTGAACTCGTTCTGGAAGGAAAAGCTCGTTGTGTGGACTTGAAGCAGCTACAACCCTCGAAGTTTTTCAGATGATATCTTTTCGGAGGAATCTAGCGACACTGTCGTGAGCGCGTGAGCCCTCCTCAGTGATGTTTTTGTGAAGCAAAGGAACTGCCCTCCACAGGTGACCGGACCCTTTCTGGACCTCTGACATGCTTATGCTTGAACGTGTATGCGAGCAGTTAACTTCAATGGCCGTCGCATTCCACTGTACTTGACCGAACATTCTTCTTCACACCGGCCTCAACCCCTCTGAGCTCTCATCAAAGCAATGTCCCGGCCGAGTCCCTGTATTGACTATGCGCATTCGAAATAGGTTCGTATCGTATCCGAACTACTATCCAGTCTCAACTGAATACTCAGGGACAGCGGGAAAGTCTTACGCACCGGATTCCGCCCTGACGTTACATCGGACCACCTTGTCTCGATGAGTGACGGATCTCGCTTCAACTTTGTAGGTGCATTAAAACGGTCATGCGCAGTCTGAGCCTGGTAACGCCTTCGAACCGTCTGCAGACTGAACTATACTTAGGTGGATATTTTCCTTCTTTTGCCTGCCAGCGTTCCCTTCAGTCATCTTTTATGAAAGCACTGCCCTCAGTCTGACGACGCTTCTAACTGCCATGTTCTTGGGATGCATTGGCAGATTGGTTATGCGCAGTCCGCTCGTACATCGTACCAATCCGACTCGGAGCTGCCGGTCAAATTGAGCGTTTCTTCTTCACACTGCGCCTGAGCTGTTGCCTCTGCATCCCCAAACTCGGCCTACCTTCCTCAAATGTCTAGCTACTGTACTCTCCCCAATGTGCGTTCTGTTGGGGAGTGTCAGATTTCATCAGATGAATCTGTTCTGGGGAATTCAATTACACGCCGCCGCCGCAGGGCAGTGTGGTTCCAGTCTATATATGTGCACCCCAACATCATTCATACCGCAGGAGTTTGCTCCAGAATGTATGTTCCGACTCGAAAACGCACGATTTGGCAATCGCCGCTCAGCGCTCCTCGGTAATTTAACGGTCATAGTAAGTTCTCCGGATTCTGAATCTCATGCGGGCGCGGGGCGCCCCCCAAAGAAGCGATAATCAGGAACTGTTCTCTCCACAAAATCCGTTCTATCTCGAGCCAAAAAATCAAGATGTTTATCACCTCTTCGAGTGCAATCCGTTGCCACGTGGGTGTTATGAAGTACATCGCTTGGCAAGATCTGCCTGGTTTGCCACGTTTTCGAGGCCGCGTCCGTCATCCTCCGTCATCTTCAATTCGCCGGCCACATGGCTAAACACCTTCTCCCGTCATTGCTGGAATGCAAAGACGACTGCCATCGTAACGGTGATAGACGCGGCCGCTCACTGCTTTAACGGACTCAACTCTCCGTTATTCTGGAGGAATGTTCGGCTTCGTGTCTGACCAGTACGCCCAAAAACCCGGATTCCGCCTGCCCCTGTTTGCACCCGACCTAGTAACCCCAAACCACGGATCTCTGCGAGCTGTTATCGAGGCTGCTTGATTACGGAAGACTCCCTTACTTCGCCGTTTTACTGCGTTTCCGTCGGCTATCGTTCATCGATGCATGAAAGAGTCGAAGGGTCCGAATACGTTCTGCTCATGTTTCATAAGATTCCTTTGGGCGAAATGTGCTCTTGGACTCCAGGTTACATCCATATGCATTGAAGCGGGCGTTTGCTCCAGGTACTTCAAGTTATGTACGTTCCTCCACGATTGATCTTCCGTCGTCTTGAAATAACGGTCATGACCGGGTCTTTGATTCGAGTGCGGTCAATCCAAACAGAAGTGGAAGGGGCGACCCACAGAGATCGAAGAGCGTATAAACAGCTATTCTTCGAAGAACTCTGTTTGCGAACAGCGGACGACAATCTTTCCGAGGGTAATTTATCCCCAGACGGATGCCTGCTGTACGACACTTGACAAAATCTGCTCAACTTGCCACGTTTTCGAGGCGATGAGCGGAAAAGAACCCTGTCACCGTCCTGGATTTCCCTGGTCATATGGCCAGGTGCCCGCCATAGCGATGATACCGACACAAATAGCTGTTACTCAAGACTTGGCCGAACTCAATTATCAAATTTTCTGAAGGAACATTCGACGCTTGCAGTTTCCTTCTCATCTGTCGCCTGTACGTTAACCCCGGCCTGAAAAATCGGTTTTTGCCAGTCCAAACTCGACCTGGCAACCTCAACGGGCCAGTCCAAGCCACTCGGCGTCGGCCGGCTACGGTTTGTTGCGAGCCTTCTGAGAACGAATTTTCGCGCTTTGCGAACGGACACAGGAACGTGGCTTTGTTGGTCCGGATCGTACCTATTTTAGAAAACTTGTATGGCGCCTGAAGCACCGAGCGCATCTTTCTTCGGTCTCCCATGATACGGGCTGTACCATGCTGTAAAGCGCCTCAAGTATGTATCAGAGTTCGCTCCATCCAGATCCACCTGCAATGGTCCGGCTGACGAAAGCAACACACACTCCCCCCATCGCCGCAGATTATCGATAAAAAGAGGCGCTCATAGGGATACCCACCCTAACTCTGTTCCGCATAATGCGCAGCGAAGATTTGCTCCAAATTTTTTCCTTCATTGTCGCTACCGTTGTTTCGTTCAACAACATAGGCAGCGATGTCGTTCACTACTTTGCCCTCTTCATTGTCGTCGTCTTCCTTGCGCGGCACTGCCTAGCCCCGATCCTCCCAAGCACCCGGATCCGTGCCCTGCAGAGGTGTTTGGAGGAGACAGAAGCGACACTGGGTCTGCCCCTGTACGAAGCCCTCCGCGACAGGCAGCCACACTTCATTCTCCAAGTTGAACTGGATCTGTTTGCGTTAGTACTCTCTTATCTCCTGTGTCGAGTTCGCTCTAATGGTACCAGTGCCAAGTTGCTCGCCTCCCGCCTGCAGTCTGACCTCCTCTATGCAAAGACCGTCCCTTGGAAGCGTTATTTTCCCTTCCTCCGTGGGATATCCCTCAAGGCTGCCCGCTGTCAACTACAGGTCAAAGAGTTGCAGATTGCGATTATGGTGCGTCTGTGTTTCTCTGATTCTGCTGTTCGATTCTCACGGGGAATCTTCAGCTCACTCTTGAGGCCGAACGCCAGCGCCGGTATAATGAAACTATCCGTGACAAGCGAGCAGTAATTTCTTCGCTAGTTCCTTTGGTGCGTCTGGCAATCGACTTCGATTTCCTCGGTACTCAAGCGCTCATTTTTTCAACGATAGGATGGTTCCTTGATCGTACAAATGTGACTACTAGGACCTGCTATATACGCACTAGGAGTCAGTGAATGCGGGTGGTATGATCGCAAAGGCGATCCGTCTCGACTCTCTACTGCGTCTCCGCCACCTTTACGAATAATATATCTGGCTACGTAACCGCTTCGACATTCGTGTACTATAGACCAGATTTTCTTCTTGTGAAGTAAATTTTTACTTCACGAGTCTGTATTTTCTGTATAAAACTATCGCGTTGGGATTCCATGCGCGCGCCGCCGGTGATGACATCACGTGGGCGTGACGATTACTCACTCAGAATTGTCCCGCTCCCCCTTGCTGAGTTACTCCTGCCACCCGTCGCTTCGCGTCAACTCCCGTGTTTCATCATGCCCGCATCCAAAACTCGCTCTCAGCCTCCCAAAAAACCTGTGAAAAACCGTCCGAAATCCAAGCAGAAGAGGGTGACTCAGATCTCTGACTCTGACGACTTTGAGACAGCGTATGATAGTGACGCGTTGGACGACGATTCGGAGCATGATTCCGATTCTAACACCACGAGGAAGGGGAAAAGGACGGCGGAACACGAGAAGAATAAGCCCCGCTCTCCCAAAAAGCAGAGGGTCCGAGTCGTCGAAGATGACGAGGAGGAGTTTGACCTTGAGGACGGGCAAGAGATTGTTGGAGTCGTCGTGCAAGCACCCAAGACAGGACTCGGTATGTTCTTGCCTGTCTCGTGGATCGGTTTCTGTGCGAACTCGTGTCCTTCATAGTTCCCAAAGGTTGCATCTCGCAGAACACATTCAATTTCTTGTCTCAGTTAAAAGACCCGAAATGCAATGATCGCGAATGGTGAGTCTGTCGTCCTTTGTGATCTTGAGCCCAAGCATCTCAATGGTGTGTAAGGTTCAAGCTGCATGGTAAACCAATATCACTTTTTCATGTGTACCCTCCTGTAATCGCCTCGCAGATCCTGTCTTTCGTCAAGCTGAAAAAGAATGGCAAGGTTTCATTGAGGTGCGTCGAAGTTTGTTGCTACGTCATTTCTCATTCGACATACTCCAGGTGTTCACCGACCTTCTTGTCGAGGTTGACGACCAAATACCCCCCCTCCCGCCCAGAGACGTTATCCATCGAATTTACCGCGACGTGTGTCTCCAGGCTTGTCATATGGGAACGTACTCAACTCCACCAGGTTCGATTCAGTAATGACAAGACCCCATACAAGACAAATTTCTCTGCTAGTTTCTCCCGAAGTGGACGCAAAGGAATCTTTGCCTTCTGTAAGTACCGCATTCCGTCGCCCTTACAACTCTTCCTGACTGAAGTACTAGATCATGTGTGAGTTTTTTCGATCCTCAGGGGCCGTTTATTCACTAGCTATCGTCCAATGATGCAGAATGAGTGAGTCTGACTCTGTGCAGACCAGCTGTAATCATGAAACTCATCTGCATCTTGCAGTCAAACCGGGAGATCAGTCTATCATCGCAGCCGGGGCATGGAACCCTTCGAAAAATGAATTGGCTACCATTCGATCCAACATCCTCCGTTCATCTGCGCGTCTCCGTCAAATAATTTCGGATCCAACTTTCGTCAAGCATTTCGGGGAACCCAAGCCTGGCGCAAGGCGTAGTATTTTTGGGAGGGAGGATGAGCTCAAGGTCGCGCCTAAAGGCATCGCGAAAGACCACGAGTATGTTTTGCCTGGCATTCTTCACTACATCTCTGACATTCGACGTAGAGATATCGACCTGTTGAAGTGTCGTTCATTCTGTGTATCCAGGACGTACGTTGTCTTCTGGATCATCCACCTCATTCCTAGTGTTGATCCAATCCCGCGACTCCAGGTTCACTGACACGCAAGTCCTTTCACCCGAATTCAAGAACACGCTGGCAGGGATGGTGGCCGTGGTCATGCCTTTGGTGCATTGGTATGCTTGCCGCCCTGCTCCATTGGCCCTTCATCACGAATCCCGCAGTTTGAACGATATGATGACGGTTCCCGCCGATGAGGATGATGAACAAGCTTGAAAATGAGTGTTTCACATTAATCCCTTTCATGTTATATTCCTAATCTACTTGGAGTTCATTTTGTTACGTTTTAATTTTCGCACGTGAAAGAGACCATATCTTATCCTTTGAATGAGTGTGCGACGTTCGTACTACTACAACGGGTCAAGATGGGGGTGCTACATGTACCGTCGTACTGTCTTCTTTTTCTACACTATCACTTCTTTGGTTCAAAATCGGTCATTTGTCTCACTCCTGCAGCGTCATATCTAACCTGCGTCCAGATCTCAAGGTTCTTTGGTATGTGCGTGCATTCACTCCCTTCCATGCTCTTATATGTTTCGACTGCTTGCGCTATAAAACTGAGGAGAACGGGAGACGAAACGATTCATTTAGCCCGATCGAGGTTGTGGTACGACTGGTGACAAGATGTAACTCCCCATATCACAACTGAGAGCAAAACTTGACGCCGTTTACTGCGACCCAGATTTTGTCTATGCCTGACCGGATCTCCACTTTCGGCTTACCTACGGCGAGCATGAGGAGAGCACGATGCATGACGTTCATATGCACTCAAGAAGTATCGTAGCGGGACTTGCGGCGTTCATATAATTCAAACGACCGTGCGTTGCCGCGTCGCATGTCTCCCTTGCTCTCATCTCCATTTCTTTGAAACCGAGGCGCTCATGATATTGCGAACGCTGTCGTCGTCTACAACTAAAACAGCACAGGACGCTGGGCTTCATTTCAGCCCACACTCGGCATCCGCGACCGTCTCTGCCACGCGTCTTTACCACGCGGCGTTCGGTTCCAAGGAAAACGAGTGGGTCTACTCAGGGCTCAAGGGTTTGCTCATATTCGGCGGCGATTGCGATGCTCAAGGGCACTATTGGCTTCGGCTGCTTGCGCCAGACGGGAAAACTACATGGGTGTTCAACATCCCAGAGACCAACTTTGAATACCGCATCGACAAGCCTTTTTTCCATTGTTTCCAAGGCCGTGTACGTATTTCTTGAATTTATATTGGAGGAGTCTGAGGGACTGTCCCCTGCACACAGAGTCGCAAATTCGGCTTCCTGTTCAACGACGACGGCGAGGCGGCTACTTTCGCTCAGGTCATTAGCCGGGCGACAGCACCGGTGCGCACAAGTGAGCGCGCATTGTTACAGCAGGCGTTGGGTTCATCGCTCACATGGCACTTAGTTGCAGCAGCTGAAAAGTCGTGGACAAGCAAGGCAACAGAGTTGCCGCGCAGCATCAGAAGCAGGTTCGCTAGTCGATTATCCCCTGCTTCGATCTCAGCCCCGTTGTACAACTCCTTTGTGCACGCCGCGCATTTCGGGTCTGAGAAGAAAGATGGTAAACGGGAGTCGGATACGGAGAGAGATCCGTCATGGACGAATCAGGACGATGGTACCGGTGCCACTGCTCTCGGATAGTGGCTCAAATCGCGCTGGTATTTTCGAGCAGCGCAACGTAACAGAAATCAAAGCACCCATTCTTGCGGTGAAGCATACGCGTGCGTTAACAGACAAACTCACCTTCATCCTATGGGCTATCTTAGAGTGTTTGTTTTTGAAGAGTATTTGACGAAACTCTATATGACAGTGTAATTAATCATGTCGAGCTCCCGAACAGATGTCACGTATTATTTACAGGTGGTAGTAGTAGGTACCCATGTCTATGTGTGCTTATCTGTGTCTATGTATATGTTGTGTCACGGGGATGTACCGTGGGTCACAATGTTCGTCGCGCGCGCGTTTTGATATGTACATCGTTAAAATCGAGTAATGTCTCGCCCAAAAATCCCTGTACAATCGTCAGAGAAATCCTCCAGAATTGCTGAGTCTCCCTACAGTTGAGGAACCTAGAAGCGCGGACAGAGATCAGAAGTGTAAGCAAGCAGGATGCATGTACACACCAATACGCCGGCACCAAGATTCTGAGTAACCATCCAACTCGTCAGTTTTAACAACGTAAGCAGAAAGGAAATCATACTTGTTTCTGCGAGCGACAGAGATAAATGAGGAACATACATCGAATTTGGGGAGACCTACCTCCACGAAAGCGTCATGGTAAAGTACGCCGAGCGCCAGAGAAGCCACGCTATACGCCCAGCCTCCTTGTTGAGAAGTTTACCTTCATCCTTCCCGGATCCAGAGCTGTCGTATATAGCTTTCCTGCAAGGCTCAGTCAGCTCGTTCATTCCCGTCCCAGGGCAAGCTTACCAATTGCCGATGTACGCTAAACTACCTTGGTTTTCGAACTTGAACGGCACCAGCGAATCTTGGTCTTTCGCCAGTTTATTGAGTTTCTTGACTAAGTATTTGGCTTTCTGGTTAGCGACTGTGGGTTTCACACCGTGTCGTTGGCGATTGTAACAAGATTAAATGTAAAAATGGGCACCTTGCGCCGTGGCTGGTAATATGGCTTCTCGAATCTGTGCACAATCTCCGATCGCAAAGACGTCGGGATCCACGGTCCCGTCCTCTTTGATCGGATGCAGATGCTCGTCAGTGAGGATGCTAGAGGAAATTGAGCTCAGAGGATGGTGAAAGAATGTTTATTCAGGCTCGCCTTTTTGTTTTAGCGTCCTTCTTGAATTCGGATATCGAACTGATTAGTGGGTTCGGAGCAAGACCGGTGCTCCAGACTAAAAGACCGAAAGGGACTAGCGGGCATCTCAACGATTCGCATTTCAACAAAACGCCTTGTAGATGCTCGCTTGCCTTCTCCTCGCTCCCTGATGAACATCTTCCCGGCGGAAACTTTTTCGACATGGTGATTCTTCAGAATGCTGATGCCGTCCCGAGAAAACGTCTTTTCGGTATATCTTGCCGGTGAGATCATCAGCAAAAGAAGAGAGACCGTCAGTACTCGAGACACCTACTCGACTAAAGTTCTATCAAAGCTTCCTAGAATTCCAGGGCCAGCCTCGACGATGCTGATCTTGGCTAATTTTGCGAGCGTGGGGTAATGATCAGCGATCTCTGCGTGCAACAGGTCGTGCAATTCGGAGGCTGAATTGTTTCGTTTAGTAATTTGTGAGGAAACGGAGTTACTATTACAACAGACCGAACTCGACCCCAGTGGGTCCACCGCCTGAAATCGTTAGGGTTGCGAGATACGAGGTTGATAACCGACAGACCGACTATGCAAAAGTTGAGCAGATGTCTGCGTTCCATATCCGACAAGGTAGGTTGTGCAGCTTGTTCGAAGCCTGGACAACGACTTCAGCTGCTATCACAATGAGGAAGAGACGCTGATCAACATTCCAGGATTCGAATCCTGATAGCTCGGGCATCCTTGACGTCCTTCAAAAAATGTGCGTGTTCTTTGACGCCAGGGATTCCAAAAGCTACGGAATAATTCGAACCAGATATATTGACAAAATGACCTGCTCACTCTGGGAATACGCGCCTGCGGCAATAACAATTTTGTCCCAGCGCAGGGTGAAGGGAGTCCCGGTCTCCTGCAACTTCTCGCTCCCATCGACAAGGGTGCGAGGCGACTCGTGTACATGGGGCGGTGGTGTTGCTGGCATCTGGCATGCAAGTGCGATACGGATATATGAAGTATATTTTACAAAGCTCGTCGATACGTACGCATTGGACAGTCCTCCGTTTGAAATCTTTGGATGGATCAGCGAATGGGCCAAATAAGGTTACTAACTCACCAATTGTATCACACCAGGCTTGATACGCAGTCTGAAGCAAGAATTCATTTCCTTCCGCTTGCACTTCGAGAAAACTCACCACTTGCGGTGTATAGCGGCGGACCTTGAAAAGCCTATGAGCACGAATCAAACACAATTACTGCAAGAGAACACACTGGTTCGATGGCACAACGAAACTCTAACGTGCCGACAGCGCAGCTTGCTAGCAGCGGTGTAAAATTGAAATAGTTCGTCGGAGACACTACGGTCACGTCTGGAAGCAGGATTAGAAAATGGAAATGCACCGGAAAGCGGTCTGGGGCGCTCGCACTCCAATTCTTTTTGTCCACGCCACGAAGGACGCCGTAACCACCCCAGCCAGAGCCTAGTGGTGCGGATGAGATGGGCTGGAGTGTGATGGCATAAAGACCTCGAACCGAGTATGAGAAGGCGCTGCTTCTGCAGGCTGGGGGATGACGCGAAGCTCCGTGCTGCATTTCGCGAACCTGGACTGTGCCTAGGCCGAATTTTAGTGATCAGGTGCATAGAGTCGAAAGAGCTCGGAGATGAGTGCGGAAGAGAGAGCTCACCGCCGCCCGCAGATGTCATACCTTCGTTTACGGATTCCGGAAGAAAACGGATGCCCGAGAGATTAGATTACAGCTGTTGGCGGCCAACCCAAATATTCCTGACATCTCGGCTTCATCGGCCAGCATCATCCTTCTCCACAGCGTCGAGGCTCTTTCCCTTTTTTCTCCACTTACCATGCCCACCGGCCTGCGTCATTGAATTCATCGAAGTGGCCATGCCGAGTTCCGAGATATCACGATTTTTCGGAGTGGTCTAGATCAAGATCGTGATTCTTGATGGCTGCCGCAATTACTAAAAAAACGGTTCTCGTTCTGCATGGGTGCTCACACTCTACAATCCTCGTATTCATGTTCCTGACTATCCCAGGTACACACAGAATGCCAATATCTTTTCCAAGCGTGTCAGTATCACGTCCTCCAACCCGCCCATGATAACACTCCTGACAGCTCGGAGCACTGAGGAAACAGTGCGCCAAGAATGTTGATTTGGGTACTTCAAAAACTCGTGTTGCTTTTCGGTTCTCAACAAAGTAAAGTCTTCATCGATGGTCCTATCGTTCTCGCCCCAGCGGATGTACCTGGTGCCACCAATCTCGAGTCTCTTGGTGCGTCCGCCGATGCGATGGCCGCCAATGAGTCTCGTGCATGGTGGAAGTGGAATGAAACCAAGTCCGAAGCCATCGGGCTCCCGGAAACTCTCGTCGTACTTCGAGATGTATTGAAGTCTCAGAGATTCGATGGCGTTCTGGGATTCTCCCAAGGTGCCGCATTGGCTGCTCTTCTATCTG
Source organism: Panellus pusillus (assembly GCA_013387415.1). Taxonomy (NCBI): domain Eukaryota; kingdom Fungi; phylum Basidiomycota; class Agaricomycetes; order Agaricales; family Mycenaceae; genus Panellus; species Panellus pusillus. The sequence goes on from QVIE01002476.1 coordinate 82,038, forward strand.
CCCTGGTGAGCATCTTCATCCAGTTTCTAAATCCTACGTTCACTCCTCCTGAGCTCGAACGACCACATGTATACCCTCCATTCCTTGAAGATGGAAAGCCGCCCCATCCGCCTTTGTAAATGCCTTCATTTCTTCGAATCCAGCCCGCCTCAAATGCTTTCAATTCAGTCAATTCTGTATCGCCGTATCTGGTTTCAGGCTGAACGGGACCATCCCCGATGCCATTTTCCAGAACGGCTACTCCACCCCGACCCTCCATGTCATCGGCCGCAACGACATCATCGTCGTCGAAGAGCGTTCTCGGAGGTTGGTCGAACTCTCGACCAACGCACGGGTCGAGGAACACGATGGGGGTAGGCGATATCTTTCCTTGTCAGAAGCATCGCTTATCATGTGTAGGCCATTTCGTTCCCTCGAAAGGAAACTGGCGCAAATTCCTCTCGGATTATTTCGTCGATCCCACAGATAACGTCCTGTCCCCGTCACTGGTTGGCTCCGCCGATAATTCTGGCGCTGCTACCCCCGTAGATGCGAATCCCTCTATAATGAAGCTGTGAACGCATCCTTCGTTGCTACTTAGAATCTAGAAACAGACGTATCTAACGCATGACTATTACATTCCTTTCTACTGATGGCGTCGAGATCAACCTGTATTGTCAAGATACCTCGCAAGATGGCCGAGCGCCCGCCACCGTGTGCGCGAACGTTTCGGAGCAGGGCTACAGTAGAGGCAGACTGACGGGACGAAATCATGGCAGCCCAGCTCGGACTTTCAGGCTCACAGAATTCGAACAATCAGATCAAGAAAGTCGGATAGATTTGACAAAACGAAAGATATCCAGCGTACATTGGCTTTTACATACATCAAGATACATCACAAGCATTTCCAAATCCTTCTCAGCAGCCTCCTCACCTTACTCTTCCTTTCTCTTTCGGCAGCACTGAAAGCCAGACCGCTGCGTCCATGCACGTTCACATTCGACTCCCGCCGCGAATCCACAGCAGCGAGCAAGGCAATCGTAATCTGTTCTTCCAACGTCCACCTCCGTTTGTGCGCTGTGCCATCGGTGACGTCTCGATGTTGAGCCCGAGTACGTGTACGCGGTACCGCGCGCGTGGCAGGCCACGATGCCGATTTGGGGAGGGATAGCGCTTCTGGGGGCGGGCAGGAAGGGCTGCCGCCGAGCACCCAGATCGATGCGGACGACGGGAAAGGTTGTTCGAGGCTGCGCACGTCATCTTCGTCCCAGTACTTCGAGTCGTGTTCTTCGTGTTCACGCCGCGCCCCGAACTCGTCGAGATAAGCCGCGAGGGGGCCGTTGGGCGCCAGACTGCAAGCGCTTCGTTGCGCCGCAGTCCAGGTGGGCTCTGCCATAGATCGAGTGGGGGCAGGCATGGCGTATACGGAGCAGGGTCGCCGACTGTGGCATTTGTGTGAATGTCGGCGTCGATATCGGCGCCGATGGGAATAATCGCCCAAGACGAAGAGAGAGAGAAAGGCGAGGCGAGGCCGAGGCCGTATCCAGAACTCGGCGATGTCTGCCGATGAATGAGATAGCTGAGTTAGTGCTCGTGGCCGACGACATACCGGAAACGAAGGGTCCGCCAGCCGTCGGTCCGCGGAATCGAGGCAGTAAGATCGACGCCTATTTTGCGCATATTGACTCTGAGGTCGGACTGCGGGGTGTTCCGGCTCAGGTGCCGCCATTTCTTGCGAAAGAATCGTAGGAGACTCAAAACACGAGTGGTAGTCACTTTGCGGCGTCTCAAACGCGGGGATCTCGACCGCCTGTTCTTGTTCTTGTTTTTTCTCTTGCGGAGGTCGTTGAACGTCTTCGTACCAATCCGGAATATCGGGTAGTTGGTGGAGTAGAACGTTAAGAGACGACTTGTAGGAGGAAGCAGGTGCTAGTGTGACTTTCTTGAGGTCCGAGCTGAGAATGGATACAGGACCAGATGCGCAGGTAGTGAGGTCGTATTCGGAGGCAGGGGGAGCATAGCAGAGAGTAACGTCTTCTTCCGCGTTCGGCGGGTCAAGGGAGATGGACTCGGAGCTCGAGGCCGGGGTCACTCGAAGTTTGGGGCTGCTAGGCGGCTGTAGGTCCGGGAGATTCCAACTCAGAGAGCGAGACTTTTGCAATATTCTGGAGGCCTGGTTATCATCGCGCAACATGAGAGCCGACATGCGAGGATCGACAATAGAGTGTGGACGGATGATGCTGCAGTGCTGCCCGATCCGGTTCGCTTAAACGCCAAGACCTCAATTAGGAAGGTGGGTACTGGCCCCTGAGTGGCTTCGTGCGGTGATACGCCCGCCTTGGAGAAAGATAGCGTGCCTGCCGGTTCCGACTGCGTCGCTCCGCAGCGCGTTCTCGAACATTCAAACAATCTGCCCGCACTCTACGAAACGGTGACCGGAAGGGGGCGCAAGATTTGTGTATAGCAAGATGTGCATTGAAAGCATGTCGATTGTAATAAATTAGGCGAATCTACAATACAGAATGGTATACCAACCTCCACTGGACCAACTGCAGTTCTCGTTTAGTCCCTCTGTGGCTCCATTATGAATCATGAGAGCCCCCCCAGATACATGGGCGGGCAGATTAGTACTTGGAATACTGTGGAGCAAGGAGGTTAGCACCGGAAGAGGTGCGCCGGAAGAGGGGGGATACGCACCACGACACTGTTCTCGACGTAATGCGTGGAGACGTCCATCTCGGCAGTGCTTACCCACTTGGACCGCATGACTGTGGTGCGAACAAGCTCAGAAAAAGAATGATGCAGATGAAGGCAGAGCAGGACTAACCGATCTTGTACCCGAAGTACAGGAGACCGAAAAATACGATGTTGATATAGTCGGAGATGAACGATCTCCAGTCAAAGGGACCATCGAGGAACGTTCCGTAGCCTGAGGAGTAAGATGAGCAAAAGCGGGATTATTGGGTAACTATGGTACAGACCGTTGAAGAACGCGATGATGCCGAAGGAGATGAGGACGACCCAAGCACCATACGGTTGGATCCAGGAGGAGAAAGGAAGAACGTCACGGCTGATGCCCTGGGCCTTCATACCCCGGTCTATGGACGGATGAGACCGTGGTCAAAACCACGAAAATGTGCACTCACACCAGCGGATGTGGGACGCGGCGACACCCATCCACGTTATGATCGAACCCAGAGTGGTGATATTGGAGAACCAGTTGAATGCAGCGTTCGCTCTTTCATACACTTAAGTATGGATTAACGTTCGTTGAACAAAGACTTACCCAGCCTTCCCGCACGCAAGGTACCCTAGGCAGGAGATGGCAGACGAGACAGCGAGCGCGTAGACAGGGACACCATTGGAGAGGACTTTGGCGAGGAAGCGGGGTGCCTGGCCTTGCTGCGCGAGCATGAAGAGAGAACGCGAGCTGGCATACAAGAACTCGTTGCCAGAAGAGAACGCTGAGGTCAAGACAACAGCATCTGAGAAGAATCGTTAGCATGTCCCAGAATCAACCAGGACGCGAGCGCTTACTGATGATATGAGGGAGCGCTTTGATGCCAGCAGTCTGGATGATGATAACGAAGGGCGACTCGGCAGCAGTACCAGTGTCCGCGTTGTTGGCCTGGAGCAGGTTAGGGTCGCTGCGGCTGAGGCACATGCCGATGAGGAGGATGGCGAGCACGTCTAAAAGGCAGAATTCAGAGGGCGACACCGAAATAATGATAGACATACAAAGACCGACGATACGGTAGAAGACGGCGCGGATGGCAGTCTTCATAGAAACGCGAGGATTGGCAGCCTCGAGACAAATCATAGCAAGACCTCCATCCCACCGTCTATGACAGGAAGATGAGACTGCGCATAACACAGGGGCAGGTAAAAAATACACACAGGAGTAAGCGGCCTGGGTCATGACGGCCCAGAAACCGAGGAAACGAGCCTTCGACGCAGGTTTGAGGTCGTCGAAGGTGTTGTTGAATGGCTCCTGCCTCCAGTAACGGAAACCACGGCGGTCGTGGTCGGGTCCACCCCGAGATCGATGACCAGGCAGAGGAGGATGAGACCAATCACGGTGATAATTTTGAGAGTCGCAAAAGCTGAAACGAAAGTGTCAAGTTTCGACAGGAACGAGAGCACAGTGACGGGAGACACTTACCGAACTCGAATTCACCGAAATACTTGACACCCGCAAGGTTGACAAGGACGATACCGATTAGCATGACGGTGATGTAGATGGCCTTGTGATTTTCGTTGAGATCCAGTATTCGATGACGATGGACTAGATATATACGAGGGGTGAAAAGATGGTCAGATGCAGGAAAAATTTAGGCATACACCAGCGACGATTTCCGTGGGAGCCGAGATGACGACTTGGAACCAGTATTGCCATCCATAGCGAAGCCAAAAGCTGGGTCGATGTACCGTGCAGAGAACTCGATGAAGCCACCTGCAGACGGATCCCAAATCATCATTTCCCCGAGAGAGTACATCATCATGCCGACAAGGACACCGATGATCGTGTAGCCTAGGAGGGCACCAACGGGGCCACCGTTGGCCAGCGCTTTTCCGGACTGTAGACCATTAGGGCGGAAAAAAAGAAGTGATCGATACAATTGGACATACACCCAAGAACACTGAGAAAAAAAACGTTGGCGACGAATGGCATGGAGAAGACAAGAAAGAACTTACATCCAGTTCCGATGGTACCCGCAATAGCAATCATGGAGATTTGTCGTGACTTGAGGGAACGATGCATGTGGCCATGGCCCTCCTCATGAACCTCCTCGGTGACGAAGTCGCCAGAGTGGGAGGCTTTCTTCTCGATGTCGTACTCGGACGCAGACATGGTCGCGGAGGGGAGTAGAGAGGGGGGAGGAGTCGAAAAGCGAGCCGTCGTGCATTTTCCTTTTATTCGTCGCGACAGATTGATGCCCCGATCGAGCGGATGCTACATGCGGCCGTATCGTGTGATGCTTGGTATTTCACTATCCGAGCTCCACAGCCACAGATAAGCAGCCTTCATCCTCGACTTGGCGCCTCACAGCAGCCTACAGCCTTTTACAGCTTGTTGAAAGACGATGAAAAGATGGAGAAATAGACGATCGTCAAGAGAAGCACAGTCCGAATTGGGGTGTGGAGTAGAAGGCGTAGGTCCATATTTGGATGGCACACGACTCGGCTGCCGAACCTCCGGCTCCAGCCGACTCCCCAGTGCTTTATCTCCATGTCTCCTGAAAATCACCCGTGAAACACCAGAATTTAATTCTGAAAATAATGCCAGATTCGTTGCTGGAAGGTCGGGCTCAAAAAAACGAATAAGCACGATATGAAATTCATCACCGTACCTGGCCAGTTAGCCTGGGTTTGACCGTCTGGAGTCCCTCAAGGCTCAGTCAGGCTCAGTCCCTGTCCTACCCTGTCTCTGGACTCAAATGTTACATCGATCACACCTGATGGTGCCTCAAACTCGCTACTACTACCCGAGATTTGCCGAGATTCAGCAAGTTAACCGTTGAACCAACGCAGGCGACAATTCTACACTGAACTGTGTGAGAACACTGAGAATAGGCACTCTTCCTTGCCGAGACAACACTCATATTTGGGGATCAACGCGCGCGCTATGTCTGAGTTTACGTTCGTCGGCGATGCAACTGCAAAGTGCTTCCTCCTTGAAATTCATCACTTCTGGTCTCGTCTGTCACCGCCAAGTACTCGACTGGCATCGACAGGACCCGGACCTTGCCCGGACGGTACAGGACGGTACCGCTGCCAGCCTGCCACCTGTCAGTTGTGAAATTATAACACATGCCGAGTCACCCACCTCCCGAACTGGACGCCTTTGACGCTCTGGCTAGAGCCTCGCGAGTAGCTAACGGTCATCCTTCCCTCAGAGTTCCTGGATTCACGGAGGTTCATGTAGGCAATTTGTCGATCTGTGCGCAGTTGGAAGCGCTACCCCGATCGCATGGGTCCTCTCACCGCATTGCGGGAGAGAGGGACAGGGAGACTCGCTTCTCCGTCGTTTTTCTTTGACGAACAGGGTCCGGGTAACTACCACTGACTACGTAAGACTACGCAGCGGCGAAAAACGTTTCTACTGCTCTTGGCATGTCAAAGTCAAGAAGCTGTAGAATCACGCGCAGGTCGGTGCGAGGCCTCATTGGTTTCATTATTAAATGAGAACCCGATATAATCAACGTTGAACGTCTCGGTAGTATAGGAATGACATTGGCGCGCTGACCAGTGCTACAGCTTCGCAACCGGAGGGTTGCCGCCCAGGACCAAGCTGAAGCCCTCGTTCGACGCGTGAGGAGGCTTGTACGCGATGGATATCTATCGATGCTGATAATTATTATGGGCGCGTAATGAGCGCCATGTCCGGCTCGACGCGCTCTTAACGCGCCGCTTGACATCCTCACATAATTTTAAGATAGAAAACACTATCCTTTTGACTTGTGCAAAACCGCGGGAGTGTCCATGGCAGTACTTTGGACTTGAACCTCTGATATAATAATATGTTGAGATCAAACAGTTTCACTTTCAGCTGAACGGCTCTGAACGGTTGATCGAGAGCTGTGGCATCACGGATCGGGATCCGAGGTGTGGGGACATCAATTTCTTACCATTCGGATCACTAGCCTTTTTTGCCTCCGCCACTTTTTCGTCAGTCTCCGACTTCTGGAACTCTTTCGGATCCCCGATGCTGGAATTCCCTTTGAAAGGCTACCATGTAGATGGCAATTGACTGAACTACCTTCTCAGCACACTCAGGATTGGCACGAATTTATTTCTTCGGCAGTCATGCTGGCACTGTCGTGGTCCGCGGCATGAGCCGGACTCTGGCATCGGTCTGGAATTTGACACAGGCCTTCTCACTATCCAGCCCCTCCTTCTGGAGGCCATTATCAAAAGTCCCGACTTTTTTTGGTCGTGCTGATACTCGAATTCTTCGGAGGAGCAGTCAGCATCTTGGCACAGATTCATTGGGCATCCACGCGCCAGGCACATCTAAATTCTCCAATTTAGTAGCCTAGATCTTAATTTCGCCGATCCCGGCCTCTCTGGGACTGTCCGCTCTGCGCAGGTTCCCAGTCCAGATTCGCAGCTGGTCCGGTTTCATCCGCGTTTGAACTTCCATCGCTGAGCGTTCGTGAACGAGACCCAGCAATGTATACCCGGAGTCGGGAAACGAGGCCGCTACTGCCGAGCTGCGCGTCACAATTCAGAAGATTCCTGAATCCCTTGAGCAAAGGTAATGTTGACTGTGTCAACACCACGCTGGAGCAAGTATTTTCTTTCCTTCCTTCCATTCGGCTTGATATATAAGCCAAAGGAAGTGATTGCAACGGCTTACAAGATTCTTCCCGCTTGAATTCCATTTTATTTCTGACTACGCTGGAGGTACGCGCTTCAACTTGGCCCTTTTCGTATTACTTACGCCTGAAGCAGTCAGCTGGAACCCCAATGGCGTTAGCGCCTGAGATTTCGAATGGGAGACGTGGGACCATCACGGCGACTCTTTCCGTTCTCCCACCGTCTACTTTTGATGCGCCCACATTGCAAAAAAGGTTCCACGCTTTTCCTCTCCGCAATTTATTCATCAGCATTTTGTGAGAAGAGATGCGTCGCCAGAGCTGCAGACACTCAAGGGACGCTTCACGAATCAAACATCACCTTCCAAGCCTAATTCGCGGGTTCAGAACTAGACATCGGAGTCGCCTCTTTGATCGGGGGCGCGTCGTCGCAGTGTGTGCACAGGTAGATGCTACAGATGTGCAATGCACCTGGAAGCGACCGGGAACAGTGAAAATGAAGGAGCAATGTAATTCTGTCTAAGCATACAAGCTGGGGTCGAAGACGATCGCGTGTGGAGGAGTATTGAGGCTGCGTTGCAGAAATTCGGGCACGTCATAGAGCTGAGATTGATGTTGGGATCGAAGTGCAAAATGCGCTTCTGGTCACGCTTTTGGTGGAGGCTCAGCGCGAGGAAGAGGAAGCTGCAGCTCATGTTGGACCTCCAGTCGGAGGGGCTTTGCAGGATTCGCGATCGGGTAGTCTCCATCGTGGTATGGCAAAGAGGGTATGTCTCGAAAAG